>CABFVX010005808.1:0-19339 GCA_902151425.1 Timema shepardi
GGACTGTGTGCCTACCGCGTGGTACCGTCTGGTTGTGACCTTGGGAGAACATAGGGCACCAGTTCTCAATTTCCCACTGAGAGGACAGTGCGCCTACCGCTTTGTACCGTCTGGACCATAACCTTGGGAGAACATAGGGCACCAGTTTTCAATTTCCCACTGAGAGGACTGGACTGTGCGCCTACCGCGTGGTACCGTCTGGACCGTGACCTTGGGAGAACATAGGGCACCAGTTCTCAATTTCCCACTGAGAGGACTGTGTGCCTACCGCATTGCACCATCCGGACCGTGACCTTGGGAGAACATAGGGCACCATTTCTCAATTTCCCACTGAGAGGACTGTGCGCCTACCGCATTGAACCGTCTGGACCGTGACCTTGGGAGAACACTGAAGCAATCCAAGACGACAGAGTTGGAGCAAGGTCAGTGCACAGTTCACTCAGTGTGAATCCACGTTAACAGGTTGAAGTAGCTTAGAGTTGTATTGTGTCTTAGAGGGTGTGTTATTATGTGTGGGTAATTGTCTAATGTCAATAACTATAATTTCCCGTACGAGAAATAGCCTGGGAAGCGTTGTGCTAGTTCGGCGGAGCAGTCTTGCTCTCAACTCACGATGCAACTTTGTTTGTTAAGGGGAACGTACGTCAAACCCCTAAGATGATGACTGACACATAATTGTCTAACGTAGGGTTTTTTTACAACATATCTACTTTATTTATAAGTTAAACAATAATTGTAAAATATTTTGCTTAGTTTTTAAAATGGATTGAATACTCTTTCAGAATTTATATAACCATATTAAAATTATTGGTTTATTATTTTGATTAATGCTACCATCTGATTGGATGGATATTTGGTAAAGAATACCCACAAGTCCATTCGTATTTTTAACGAGGTCTCTCAAAAAAGTGATGCTAATTAGTGGTGGGGTATTATTTTATGGTGAAATAAAATTTAAATATCAAGAGAAAACTTTCAGAGGTCACAATACATTTTATTATTGAATAAATGTCCGACACCTTAGCTCAGTCGTTAGCGTGTCTGTCTATTGAGATAAGGGTTCCGGGCTCGATTCCCGAAATGGCTGAAAAATGTTTTATTGGTGAAATGTGTGTTTATACTTTCATAGTGATAAATTAACGGATGGGGACTGGATGTTGTGTTTTTTAATATTTAAGTTAGTTTATATGGTGTGTGTGCTGATATATTCAGTCAGTTTGGAAAGTGTACGTTAAATATATCAATTTAAATAATAGTTAGGCCTATATAGTGAATTAAGGTACCCTGAAAGAGGTTGGATATGTTTTCCAGACTGGCATGTAAATTGTTATTGTGCTATCTTCTAAAGTTGTAAGCGTACATTTTTTTTATATATATAAAATCTTCACCAATTTGGATCCTCTCTCACTTTACTTCAACTAAGCTCATTAAAGTTATTTGGAATGGCGTAGTTTCCCATCCAATCCCACCAAGAGTATAGACTTCTACGAACTTTTATAACAAACACACTTTTAGAAGTGAATGTGAACGATTGCTGCGTTACCACAGAATTTAAAACAGTTTTCTCAAACATAATTTTAAAAATATAGCCACAATGGCGGGTAGTCTTACTTACGCGTCTCCATCTTGAAGAGGGTGAGGGACAACTTTTGAACTTTATACCGTTTTAACTCGTATTGATAAGTTGGTTGATAAATAAACAAATAAAATATTTTATTTGGTTGATTCACATTTAAATAATATTAGTTAATATTATTTAACATCCACAAATTAACTTTGAACTTGAATTATGTATGTACATACCTGTTATTCTTTGGTTTAAACTACAAGCGATACGGTAATTAGTAATGTGAGAGAGCATTTGTGTGTTTTATGTAGATCGTATTTGTATCTTCATGTTATTTTGTTTGTTATGTCCAAGAATATTTATTTTTTCTTTGTTGAGAATGTCCAAGAGGATTTATTTTTACTTTGTTGAGAATATCCAAGAGTATTTATTTTTTCTTTCTTAAGAGTATTTATTTTTTCTTTGCTGAGAATGTCAAAGAGGATTTATTTTTTCTTTGTTGAGAATATCCAAGAGTATTTATTTTTTCTTTCTTAAGAGTATTTATTTTTTCTTTCTTAAGAGTATTTATTTTTTCTTTATTGAGAATGTCCAAGAGTATTTATTTTTTCTTTGTTGAGAATTTCCAAGAGGATTTATTTTTTCTTTCTTAAGAATATTTATTTTTTCTTTGCTGAGAATGTCCAAGAGGATTTATTTTTTCTTTCTTAAAAATATTTATTTTTTCTTTGCTGAGAATGTCCAAGAGGATTTATTTTTTATTTCTTAAGAGTATTTATTTTTTCTTTATTGAGAATGTCCAAGAGTATTTATTTTTTCTTTGTTGAGAATGTCCAAGAGGATTTATTTTTACTTTGTTGAGAATATCCAAGATTATTTATTTTTTCTTTGTTTGAGAATGTCCAAGATTATTTATTTTTTCTTTGCTGAGAATGTCCAAGAGTATTTATTTTTTCTTTGTTGAGAATGTCCAAGAGTATTTATTTTTTCTTTGTTGAGAATGTCCAATAATATTTATTTTTTCTTTGTTAAGAGTATTTATTTTTTCTTTGTTGAGAATGTCCAAGAATATTTATTTTTTCTTTGTTAAGAGTATTTAGTTTTTCTTTTCTGAGAATGTCCAAGAATATTTATTTTTTCTTTGTTGAAAATGTCCAAGAGTATTTATTTTTTCTTTGTAAGGCGTATTTAGTTTATCTTTTCTGTGAATGTCCAAGAATATTTATTTTTTCTTTGTTGAGAAAGTCCAAGAATATTTATTTTTTCTTTGTTGAGAATGTCCAAGAATATTTATTCTTTCTTTGCTGAGAATGTCCAAGTGTATTTATTTTTTCTTTGTTGAGAATGTCGAAGAATATTTATTTTTTCTTTGTTAGGAGTATTAAGTTTTTCTTTTCTGAGAATGTCCAAGAATATTTATTTTTTCTTTGCTGAGAATTTCCTAGAGTATTTGTTTATTCTTTGCTGAGAATGCCCAAGAGTATTTATTTTTTCTTTGCTGAGAATTTCCTAGAGTATTTGTTTATTCTTTGCTGAGAATGCCCAAGAGTATTTATTCTTTCTTTGCTGAGAATTTCCTAGAGTATTTGTTTATTCTTTGTTGAAAATGTTCCCGAGTATTTACATGTTGTTATTTACATCCTAGTGTTCTAGCATCTATCAGTCCTATCCTAGCACCTGGAGGCTCCAAGGCGAGTGACCATGGCTCCAACTAAAACGAGACAGGAGGTAGAATAGTCGAGGTCCCACGGATAAACACATCTTATACTGTGAAGTTAATTAAACTGGTAGTAGAAAGCCAATACTTTATGAGAAATTTGATATACTTAATTATCATACTGGTTAGCTTTCATTTAATTATAATTTTATTTTTATGGTATAGTAGCAATTTAATAAATATATAAATTAAGCTACATAGTTATTAAAATAATTTTAAAATATTAAAACTTCCCCTGTTTTGGAAACAAACAAAAAATCAGAGTATAGTGGGCGGGGAAGTTATCAATTTTCATTCATACATACTAAAAAATAAAAATAATTATTTAATTTATAATTATTATTGCAAGTAAACCTTAAACATGAATTAAACTAATTCCTAATAATATAGTAATAATAATAATAATAATAATATAGATATAGATATATAATGATTCAAATATATTTTATTATATAAGTGTATCTATTAAAATAATAATGTGTACATATTTATTTATATAAATATTATACATAAATATACTATATATTATATAATCTATTTGTATAAGTTTCATCTCCTAACAATCTTAAAGTTTTAAGAAGATTTACTATACAATTTTTAATAACTATTAGTTTTAAATGACAACAATAACTTAAAGATAAATAAATCAGGAAGTAAAATAATATGTACCTATTATATTCCCTCAATAATATTATTTTGCTCAAAAGAGAAAATGCATGCTACATTTTAACACCATTAACTGGCGGTTGGTGGTATGATTGAAAAAATATATAAAATTAAATCCTTTTTTTGCATATTTTTTACTTCCATTACCCCTATAATAATCATATACAATATTTGTCATGTCATACAATATTCTACTATATATATTTTTTTAATAGTTAGAGACGTTTTGGAGAAATATCAAGTTTTTAAAAACCGATCTCCAAAAAGCTACCCTTAAAAAGATTTCCCTCTTTAAAATAAAGTACAGTGCACATGAGAATGTAAAAATAAAACAAAAAATAGTAGTTATAACTTAGTTTTTTCCCAACTTTCTTTTATTGTTCAGGATTCTACTCCTTTTTTACCAGACACTTGTTGAAATATAGTTATCGTGCCTTTGCGATACAGGAGCTGAACCAAGGACTGATTGGTAATAATTATGAATTAGTATCATAGCCAGAACCTGAATGGCTAAGTGTTTCATACACACACACTCAGAAAACCAAGTTATAATAAAGTTCTACAAGTAATCACCATTTTATTCACTAGCTTAAAATATTTCATAGAGTATGCTCTTTAAGAATATCAGTTTTATTTATTCCTTTATCCAAAACGTTATAATTATTCCCTAGTACGTATGAATCAAGGTGTCTGTCTATATATTTGCATATGTATATTGCCTAAGATCTCTGGAACCTCTTAGATGATTACGATGCAGTCTTTTTTATTTTGTAGAATAATCAATCAGGAAGGTATTAGCATTTATTATAGAGTATCAAGCTAATACTTTACAGTGGTTATGATCTGAAGACTTAAAAACCAACGAATATTCTAGATTTGATGGTTACAAACGAAAATAATAAATACAAATTCAAGAAGAAAAGTATATTCTAAATGAGTTCCAAAGTAAAATTAATATAGAGATAAATCTCAAGACTTAGAAACGATATTTCAAATTTGTCAAAATTTTGGGTGTGTTCAATTAATAATCAATTACCGATCACCAACATATTATAAATCAAATATTTCCTTTGAAAATTCAAAAACTCATTAACTTGATAATAATATGGACAGGACTGGTATTTTTGGTATACGAAGTAATTTATTTACGCTGTGAAGTGGTAAAAGGGAGGACTGCCCCAAGTTCATCTACTGTTATACCTTCAGGAAAAAATCAAATCCGACGATTTATATTCGGTGAAATCATCGATCCACAGCTACATGCAAATGTAACTAAACATAGGTACATGGTCCATACGGACTTTTTAATTGATCGTCTCCGTGCATGCAGCAAAAACTAGCCAAAGAAAATTCAACGAGCAACGTTGACAGACGTTATGGATAGCCCAAATACCGTCTATGACATCCCGACGATGGAGGGCACTCAGCGATGTTCTATTCTTGAGCGTTGGAGAGAGACAATGGTTAGTTAGGTGGTCCCTCTCAACCCTATCCTGTGGAGAGAGACAATGGTTAGGTGGTCCCTCTCAACCCTATCTTGTGGAGAGAGACAATGGTTAGGTGGTCCCTCTCAACCCCATCCTGTGGAGAGAGACAATGGTTAGTTAGGTGGTCCCTCTCAACCCTATCCTGTGGAGAATCTTAGATGTTCACACTAATGTGGAGCTGTGCAGTTTCGGTAAATCTAATCAGTATGTATGCAAGTAAATGAGTAAGGGCAGTGATCAAGTGAAGTTTAGTATTGACTTGATTAATTTTCTGAGACAATTTCAGTTGAGATTATTCAGCATGTTGTGGATTAAGCTTTTAATCTCGAAAATGAGCAATGTGTTAGTTTCACAAGTAATGTCACTGGCGTAACTAACAACCCATTTGAAACACAATTAACAACATTCTTTAAACTGTCCACTGAAGATACCTATATGAAAACTCTTACCTAAAATGAGGTTATTTCATGTAATATTTAAGAAATTCAAATTCAGAAAGCGACAATAAAGAGATCTCAGAAGCAACAATACTCTTACAAGTAGCGACACCGCATTTTTCAGGAAACTTCCAACAAAATCAACCGGTCATTTCTAGAATCACTAGAACTGATGACATCAACGCCTGCCTGTAAATATCCTACATATTCCCAGACTTTGGAAAACTTTAACTGTCGACGAACATGCGTATCTACCTGTGCGAAGACCAAAACTAAATTTATTTGTTGATTTATTACTTAAAATTGGCAGTAGTTTCCTTAAAAAGTTCTTAAGTATGTGCCGAGGTCATGGAAATTCAGGAATTATTGTATTTTTTCAGGCCTATTTTATGTTCTAGCTCTAAATACTGTTAGGCTAGTAAAATAAACAACTCTTTGTTAGACCAGTTCGAATACTATCCCGTACCTAAATGCCCATAGGCTTTACACTACATATTTTTTTAATTAGCTTAATCCATTCGGTTTATACATCTACGATATTCAATTCAAATAGAATCATCCATAATTTTTCTGCTTAATTTGAGCCCACCTTAAATGTGTAGTAAGATCCACTTACGGATATAGAGTCTGCAAAACTTTATCATAGAATCGGCTGTCATGACAGGTCGTACAGCGTTAGAACAGGGTAGTGATAACAAGAATATTCATGATTCCATTCGACAATCCCCTCCAGTTTAAACGCATGAAGTCTCATTTCAAGGTTTTCTTTTCGATGACCATCAACGCAGTGCAAGGACAAACCCTGAAGGTGGCAGGCGTTTAACTCGGTGGCGACTGTTTTTGCCACAGACGACTATAAGGTAGCGGCGGGTAGGATAACGCACGTAGTGTGTTCCAATGTTAGTTCCAGAGAAACCACAGCAATATCCTGATTCTAAAACCACTTACGTCCTTTACAAAGAGGCCTGGCCTTAATTTTTCCTAGTTTATTTTCTTTAATTAATACACATATTATGTGTATCCAATCTTAAAATAGGAATTATTACACGATATTGATTTGTTTACTCAGTTCCAGGGTTTTCATAATATCTATATAATAATGTACGTTGAAAAATTTATTTTATGTGCAGTAATTTAAAAACATTGGCATTAGAAAAATTATTGTTTGACTAGAAATGTTTTTAAAAATAACATTAACACTAGTAAAGCCTCGAGCAAAAAAAAAAGTACTTTACATTTTGAACCATAAATACCATTGTGGAAATTGTTCAAATATTTATAGGCCTAGTTGATAAAGAATAGTTAGTTATTTTTTCCGTTGTATTACCTGTTCAGTTCAACACGTATAATAACTAAATTAAGGGGGTAGGATTTAGGAAGGTCAGATTTTGAGGATATGTTTCAACATTCATTTTGGAGAGAAATAGTGTGAAAGCATTGGAGAAAAAATACCCTTAAAATCCCCTTTTTCTATTCGAACATTGATATCTCTATAATTTTTAAACAAGACTACATAAGACCGCCATTTAATCCACGTGATCTTCAATGTATGCAAAATGTTCAAAGATACGCAGTATTTTGCATATGTAGGTATATTTTTAATTAACAAATTTAACGAGAGATTTATTATAATTTGTGTGCTAAGATGAAGTAAGTATAAGAGTAGAAAGAAGTTTAAAAAATTATTTCACCCACAATAGTGAGGAAGGAGGAATGGGAAACAAGAGCTATAATTAAAATTACCTTCAGTAAATCCAACCGGTATTCAGACTATAAGCTACCAATCAACAGTGAAAGTGCAATCCTTGGCTCTAGGACCTATCTTCCACCACTGAACTTTAAACTCAATGAAACTCAACTACAGGCTTTGTAAAACGGAACTATCCATAAGGAGAAGACAACAATTCAATTAATTTAAAATCGGGTAAAAAATGACTCTTGGTCCCACGTTTGACTTTTGTGTCCAGGTGTAATTTTTCAACTAATTTAAATTAAACTAGACACTTCAAAATATGTTATTTACTCGTGCTATATAATGTTATTTTTGCAAGTAAATTGTGTATGATTTTGACTAGAGATTAGAATTACCCATTTTGAGTATTTAAAGTTCACTTTCTATACTGGTTGATATCATCACACGATCTAATAACTGAACACATTACTAAAATCTGGAACACCCTTATTTCACCATCTGTCAATACATTACTGAGAAATAGTTGCCACAATGTTACCAATGATAAATTAATATGCCATAACGGGAGTCGAATCCAGTACCTCTAATACAATAGACCGACACACTATCGACTGTGCCAAAGTGTGGTACCAAATTTAAGTTTGCTTTTACTATCATTTGAATAATACTTGCAAATGGTTTCCTAACCCCCAAGGGACCAAAAAGTGTCAAACTCCGTCTCGCTCTGACTTGGTTTGAGGTCGGAGATGTCACGGAACCTCGTGGTCACACACAAAGCTGACCATTTCAATCAATCAGTATTGAGGTTGTCAGGAAAGGGGCAGCAAATCTGACCAACTGCTCGCCATAAATCGTGTCTGTTGCGTGCGGTTCATAATAGAGGTAATGGAGTGAGGGTACGAGATCGACCAAGAGTTAGTGGGTCCCAAGACTTCTAGACCTCCCACTTTCATTTTATATTTATAATAAACATACACACATGTACTTATATTTAGCTACCGGTTGCGCAAACAAAGACTTAAATAAACTGGTGACCTGCTTCGATAGTCGGATTGTCTGAGGCAACAATCATTCTAATAGATTAGATTGCGAATGACGGGGAAATTGAGGTGCAATTCCCATTTGATGTACTGAGAATGGTTAGTTGGTACCTGTCCTTCCACTTTTCCTCTGTGAAAATATGCGTACACATTCTCAAAATCAACATTAATTATTCTCAAACAGCGTTAATTTTGAAAAGTTTAACAAAAAATATAACATATAAGTCGAAATATAATTTTGAATACAAGACTGCTAACCTACCTAGTGGCAGCGTTTAGATTATCTAAGCAGCCGATGGTTGTATTATGAATCCCAATACCAACGGAACATATCACTTTATAATCCTAAAAGGTAATCACGTAATCCCAGAGATGGATAGAGGGGAAATCAAAGGGGGCAGAGATGGGTAGAGGAAGAGGAACATTGGAGCATGCATGAAACTATTGGAACAACTGGAGATAGCCCAGACAGTTCCAGTCGTGTGACACCCTGGAAGCATCCATAACATTTTATTGAGGTATCTTTGGCGTGGCACACATGACGTCATATGGCATGACACACCACGCTGGCCCGGACTGGCATAGTCTTTAACCGAACGGGAACGTTGAAGTGGGTAGGACGGGTGAAGTCTCTTCGCGAGTAATTTTGTGATTACCATTATTTAATAATCTTGTTTGTAGCATATCATTATGCATTAGACTTTATAAGGATTTGTGAATTCAAAATAAACAACTAAGGTAAAGAAGGATTTATCTTTATATTTACTATTGAAATGTATTCTGTAACTGCTCTTTGGAGTTTGCGATCGAGCTATACAGGTAAATAATAAATTTCATATTGAATAGGAAAATTCATCATTGATCACGTTTTTTAAGACAAAATCTTAGCAAAAATCAATTAGAAGTTGAAATATTAAAAAAAAATTAAGCCTGTATATAGTCTAAATTACAAATTTAAAATAAAAAATATATTATATATTCCATGAATATCAATTTGGAGCTAATTTTTTAAGTAGTAAATCTAATAAACATTTCATATTTAAACATTATATACATATAGCTTTTACTTTTTTGTAAACTCTCCCACAATTTTATTTATAAATTTATACCCCCATTTATAAGTTTTATATCATATTTAATAGTCAGTTAATTCGACAATAATTTATACCCTGTCACAAAACTTTTTGAAGATATGTACAATTATTAATATACCATTACCGTGTAGAATAAATTGTATCTGTACGATCATATTATAATTACAATACCTACAAACTAAGTTGACAAATAACTTATATCTTTATAAAATGCATTTAATACACATCTAGAGACAAACAAGTCCTTTCTAGACCAATATTCGAACAACCGATTATTGTTTTAGTAGCAATGAATCTGACCTTTTCCAAATTTATCACTCGTTATGGAAATGTATTACTTTTTTAAATAAATATGATAGGTTTATTATCCCTTAAAGAACACTTTTACAAGGAGGAGTAAAAATATTTGGTGACAGTAAGCGATGCATGAGTTTTAAATAAATTAAGAGCAAATACTTTCAAGTAGGACGCTGTAGGGATAAATGTTGCCGTGTGGAAGTTGGTAAGGAGGAAACCAAACACGCTTTGGGTAAAGGGGAATATTGATGTGTCGACGTGTGGAAGTTGGTAAGGAGGAAACCAAACACGCTTTGGGTAGAGGTTAATATTGATGTGTCGACGTGTGGAAGTTGGTAAGGAGGAAACCAAACACGCTTTGGGTAGAGGTTAATATTGATGTGTCGACGTTTGGAAGTTGATAAGGAGGCAACCAAACACGCTTTGGGTAAAGGGGAATATTGATGAGTCGACGTTTGGAAGTTGATAAGGAGGCAACCAAACACGCTTTGGGTAAAGGGGAATATTGATGTGTCGACGTTTGGAAGTTGATAAGGAGGTAACCAAACACGCTTTGGGTAAAGGGGAATATTGATGTGTCGACGTTTGGAAGTTGGTAAGGAGGCAACCAAACACGCTTTGGGTAAAGGGGAATATTGATGTTTAGACGCAAGTTCTGGTTTGTGTTATTTTTATTCGTTTTGTTTATATTTGGCCTATATTTTCAGAAAGTTGATCACTTTACAATAAGACATAGAATTCAATATCCTTGAAATAAAAAACCCTTCTAAATTATTTCTTAGTAATGAAAGGCATTATTATTTTTTGTATATGTTATCCGCATTTATTCCCATATAAATCGAGAAGGTAGAATTTATATAAAGTGTTAAGCTATTTGCGTAAGAGAAATTGGGGAATCACTCAGGATAAAACATCCTGCCATAAGTACGGCTGTGTACTAATATAAGACCCATTAAAACAATTGATACCAATTATATCGATAATAATAGAAACGTGCTGAATCTAATTTCGGTAACGAGTCAAATGATCTGTATCGTAGGTGGTGTCTTGAGACTTGTTTCAAAAAACATTGGACAATAGCTGGAGATAATAATACTGCACGTTTGGGCTACATCATTCGTAGTTTAGTTTGTGGGGATATTGGCCCCGGTACTAATGAGGACACCCGAACATACTATTATTACATCATTTACGTGCTGGATATTTCCATGTCCCGATTAGATTAGGTGATTATGATAGTGAGTATGAGGGTGTAGAGCCAATAGAAACACTTAAACCTTACTTAAGTGAAATTAACCAAACCCTGGTGATCGTTGGGATAATTCCCCTTCCGTGAAAATTATCCAAGGTACCAGCCGGGAATTTACCCCTGGACCCTTAGGCTCGTATCCAGGTGAACTGACATCCACACCATGGGGTTGTTTATAGGAGATAAAATCATAACTATACTCTGCCAATATCGTATTCGTTACAACTGAAGACGTTGAGGTTGGTCACTGTTTGATTCAAATAACTACAGCTCAGTGTTCAACTGCAGAACTCATAGAGCAGACATAGACGAAATGAATAAATATGTTTTTAAATTCAAAATGACACCTGTACATGGAAATAGGATCTGAGACCTTTGGTTTATTCTGCCAACACTCTTGCCAATGAGCTATCCAGGAGTCATCCAATGCCCTAGAGTCATTCCTCACACATGTTTTAAAGCAGTCTCACTGTTGCCCTTGTATGTTGGCAGAATAAAGCCCTCCCGAGTCGAAGTGGTTAGGTCATCTGATAGTTCGTGATCTTAATTATCTTTATGTAACCCTTCCTTCACCTCTGACAAGATATCTTGTAAATGTGAGGAATGCCAGGCCTCCACCGTGGTCCGGATTCCACGTTAAACTGTAGGTCCTTCATTTCATCTCACAATCACCCTACATCTCACAATCACCCTACCATTACACATTAGCGTAAGTGCGTATAACCTGAACGGGTAGTAAGACGCGGTGCTAATAATAATAATCATTATGTAGCTGAAGATTTCCATACGTTCATCAAAGACTCTCCCTTAAAAGGTGAATGAAGGATGACCATAGGACGATTCTTGAATAGCTCTGTGGTAAGAGCATTAGCGGACCAAGCAAAATGTCCCGGGTTCAATTCACGTGTTCTTGTGTCATTTTTCACTTTAAATATTATGTTATTTAAATCAAGATATAAACGTAGCTAGCACCTAAGATAGCTTGGCTCTTAAACCCATCAACATGAATAAAGATAAAGTTTTATAACAAGACATTGTATTATTTATAGTAGCTATTATAGTCATTAACTTCTAATAGATCTTACAGATTTTCCTTAGAACATTTGACTTGTTTTATTCTGCCATTTACCAACTCTTCAAATTATTGCATTAATAAAACAAATAAGATAGGGACCAGGAAGATATAATTAAGAATAAATAAAACTGGAATCTAATCCCGGCCATCAGAAAACCACACTAGTGGAGATTGACGTTTAGTCCGCGGGACCACCAAAGCGAGTCAATTGGACTGTATCGATCTAGAGTCATGATATCTAACTAACGGTTCTCAAACTTGAGAAACTATGTAAGAAGTCATCACTGCGTATTACATCATCCTGAAAACAAATAACGTATGACTTACAAAAGTATATCCGATAAATATTTAAGGTGAGTGTCGGATAGATAACCAATATCCAACCAATCTCCCGTCTATACAAACTGTTTTCTATATGGGACATTGGGAAATCGGAGAGCGGGGTTCGATCCTGAGTGGCTAAAACACACTGGGACCAGGAGGGTTGTAAAACTCGGAGAAATAAACCCGACTCTTAAATCTGGCTGAACCCACAAAATTATTGATAGGGCAATGCAGATGCAGGGAAGTGTGGACAAAGTGTTCACCGGTGGAAACGCGAGGCGATAAAGAATCGTGTGGGCTCTGAATGATTCAAAGGTTGGGGGAGAATTGTAAACAGGAAACAACTGCTGAACAGAATTAGGTTTTAATATTTTAAACACACATGTGTCTTGCTTGGATAAGTGCAAAATAACTGAAGGGACACTTGTGTTAACTGGCCAAACGAGTAACGAAATTAATACCCTCTATTCTTTGTTCCAATCCTGTATTCTACAAACTACAAACCGGATGAACGTAAAGCTTATGAAATCTTATCTTGTTTGATAATGGCTATAACATCAATTTGTCCCAGTTAATATAGGATTTGGGGATAAAACATATGTATTAATAATTGTATATACATACATCTTTTTTCTTTTAGTTTCGTCCTGTCAGCAATTTTGTGTTAGTTATTAAGTTACTCAGGAATCGCTTCTATATCTTTGTAATATGTGAATGAGGACATCATAGTTGGGGAAGAATCATTACACCCCAGATAAATGACTCCAGTCTGTTTGGCAAACCAGACCATTAACAACTTCTTCATAAATGATTGCTGTCACTCGCTCAAGTATGGTACAGATTGATGAAACTTTGTAAATGGAAGCGAAACTTAACATTGAATAGACCCTTCGGAAGGATAAACTTAAAGAGGGTTCGTTAGTAGATATGGTTAAACTTAAAGTTTAGTCCAAACGGATGACAAGATATTCCAAGATAGACGAAGACATATGCGGCTGTAAGTCCACTTTATTGTTGCGTTAAAACTAGGAAGCTAGTCCTGCTATATTTTACTGAACGAAGAGATAAAGGGTAGAAATGGAATCTCTAGCTCCGTATTTTGATAAATTTACTACAAAGCTGAGTAAACTAGATTGTGTTTATTCCGTCATTATATAGAAATAAACTACACATATCAAAACAAATAGATTGATTAATTGGTAAGTGACTGCGTTACAGTTTTTCTACTAACTGAAAACTTGTCAATTTTTAAACTTAAACTCTGAATCATATTTCCTCTTGCCCTAATTAAATCTTTACATTTGTATCAAACAAACAAAAATTTAAAGGGAATCATGTGTGGATATTATTGTAATATATTGAGATATAGTGTTTAGCTAAATGCACTTGATTTAAAACGTAGCACTTCTAAATTTATGGTGTATTTTACTTAAAATATTATTGTAAGAACAAACATAATTTTGAATTTGAGAATGCTATTATTACTTTAATAACTTGTATATTTTAATAAAATCAATAAAACAAGATAATATGAGTAGTTAAAATATTATTTGTGTCACGAAACATTATAATGAAATATGTCGAAATGTTATGGTAAAATAAAAAGTTTCTATAAATCCTATATCAATTTCTTTGTTGTCAATAGAAGATTGCAGAAAAGCACAATTCATAAAGTTTCTTGATTCGAGTGTGATCATTTATCTAATTTCCCAGTTAATTTATCATGAGATCGGTTACTCCCCTTGTTAAACTTTTATTTTATTTCAAGTAACTAATAGTAGTTTATTCTTGAGGAATTTTTGCTTATTGAAGTAAAAATATCACGTTAATAACTTAGCTAGACTTTGGTAAGTTTGGGTTCAAAGTGTTTCGATTCGACGTTGAACAGGCCTTAATTTTCTCCTCAGAAAACTGCACAAAATATCTAGCGGGGATTCGAGGACATGACCCTCATTTGTTAAAGATTCTTGGCAACATAAGGATGTGTTGTCTTACTGAGAGATTTTATAATTGATATGTTCGTTTGGTAATAAGCCACTAGCACCAGTTTAATTAACTCGGTAATTCAAGGTCAAGGTCAGTGATCAGATTGTGATGTCCTTGTATTAATTTTCCGAAGACATTTTTGACTGCCTCAAAAATTCAACTATGAGTATTAATAGTTTATTAGTTAAGGTCACTGTCCCCACTCATATTAATTAATTACTAAGCTATGAGTAACATTTACAGTTCTCGTCAATTTTTGCAGAGAGGAAATATAAGTTATAAGTATTTTAAATAGAAGGGTTGGTTGCATAAACAATAATACCCGTAAGTTCCTTGATCCGAGATCAGTTGTAAGTTATCTCAAACCTCATCTCCTGATTCACCATTAATAAATAGAAAGTAACTGTTAATTAAATTTCTTATCAAAGCTAACTATCTCCAATCAACTGCTCGATTCTTCAATCATAATGTTTGGGGGACTACAAGTATAACCCAAATGGGTATTAAAACGCGGTGTTAGAAAATAAAATAAAGCTAATTTTTTTATAATTTAGATAACTTTTTAAACTATCATTTGAACATCCAATATATTTTATTATATCTAACAATAAACGGAAAGCATGTGTGTAGTCCGGTAGACTATACTGTAAATATTTATTATGAATGAGTGAGTAGTGTAAATATTAGCGTCCTTAGATGAAGTTTTCCAATTATTAAAATTTTACTACCCCTTCTTACCACTCGTTCGGTCTGTACCCAAACTTACTGGCTACTAAACTGTATTAGGTATGAGTGAGGTTGAATTTAGAGGAAATGTACAGAAATTTACATGGAAAGAGTAAAAGAGTGGAAAACCATTTAAGGAAAATTAACACCCAAATGGTATTCGAACCCCAATATCTCCATCATAAGCAGTGCAGCTTATTGTGAGGGTGTTATCTTTAACCATTTGACCACCAGTTATTTCTGTCAATTAACTATTTAAAGAAGTTTTAGAGAGTGGTCGATGTAAAAAATCAGAAATAAACAGGGATGAAACTTTCTTTAATGAAGTGAAATCAAGTCTTATCAAATAATTAATAAGAGAGTGATAGCCATGATTTTTAATCTAACATATGCTTCGATATATGCAATTTAAATATTATGTGTTGGCAAAACTTGTTTTAATCTAATTATTATTAGCACCGCGTCTTACTACCCGTTCGGGTTATACGCACTTACGCTAATGTGTAATGGTAGGGTGATTGTGAGATGAAATGGAGGACCTACAGTTTAACGTGGAATCCGAACCACGGTGGAGGCCTGGCGTTCCCCACATTCCCAAGATGTCTTGTCAGAGGTGAAGGAAGGGTTTGGTAATCAGATAAATCTTTGCCGGGACCGAGGATTGAACTCCGGACGCCAGCACAGAAGTCTGACTCCTTACCCCTAGAGCGCCAGGTCAATTTAATCTAATAAATATTTGTGAAACATGGCCTCTCCAGTAGTGGATGTGTAGCAAGATGTGCACTGTCCAGGGGGAATTCAGTCGCAGCAAAACCTTTCTTATCTGTGTGTCACAGCCAAGGTGTTTTCTTGTTGGTTTCAAAAACTTGCCAAACACAACAAACATTGTTAATGAATATAACCATCTCTACTTATAAAACCAAGTTTAGAGCTATATATGTGTTTCCTAAGATATTCGGAACCGCTCAACTGGTTGCGATGTATTTTTAAATATTATGTATAATTTCACTAGTAAGGGTTTAGATTATTCATCAAAAGAATTAACTAAACAATTATTTTTTAGTTTGTATTAAAATGCGTAATCAAATATGAATTCTCCTATTGCATGATGAACTCTATATTTATCTATATAATTTGACATGTAGCATAAATTTTATGAGCTCATTTTATAATATTTGTTAGTAAATAATTTATTCGGGTATAAACATATATTTATCTATTAATATTTTTATATATTTGTCTCAAAAGACCCCAAAAAAATTTTTTTAACCAAAATAGCTTCATATTTGGAGGATGCTGGTCAGAGGTATTATTCATATTACATTTAACCTATTTACGGACTGGTCCAAGTTTATATCTCATCTGGACACTCTTTTGGTTTTACAAGAAATAGAAACACATCAATTAAAACGTTTTTGTAAAAACTAACACAATATGCCAAACAATGAAAAGCCATTTTGTAGTCCCCTTAGTTTGCTTATTACAGGGATTTCTAATGAGTGCCTGTATCGGTGGGCACGTGGTCTCCATGGTGTGAGCCCGCAAGAGATATATACCAACCGAGTAGCTCCTCAACTGTCCTCACGAGGCTTAGTTGACAGCGTTCCAGACCCACTGAGAGCTCCTCAACTGTCCTCACGAGGCTGAGTTGACAGCGTTCCAGACCCACTGAGAGCTCACTCAACTGTCCTCACGAGGCCGAGTTGACCACGTTCTAGACCCACTGAGAGCTCCTCAACTGTCCTCACGAGGCCGAGTGGACAGCGTTCCAGACTGCTCCACACAAAAATTCTGAAATCCCCAGGGATCGATCCTGGGACATCTGGATATGTGCTTTTCTATGAAAGTGTTCTCAATTTGCTGAATTCTAGTACTGTCCAACCCAGGGGTTCTCAAACCGTGTTCCGCGGCTGAAACCATAGGGACGGACCACATATTCTGTGAAAGATCTGTCGTTTATAGCTTAACAAATAAGGGAGAGTGGAAAATTATCCACGCTCATTACATCCAGCCGGGATTCGAGTCTTAATCTCCCGGTCACCCACAAACCAGACTAGACGAGCTTGATGTTTAGTTCGTGTGCCTATCAATGCTATTTGAATAATATTGCTGATAAGTGTGTCTAACTAAGACATCCCATGACTGCTCTACACACAATTATTTGGCAACTGATTATTATATTACTATCTGCGTCTCCCACACGAAATAAATAATTGATTGTGTTGGAATTATTAAAAGAAATATTCTTCATTTATCTAATAACGTTTGAATACATGAACGAGCTCCACTATAAAGTAAAGCAGAATGAAGTCATGTCCTCCACGTAGGTGGTTGGATGGTCTAGGCCAGAGTGTCACTCTCGCATTAGACTAGACTTACAATGTTGGGAAGATGGGGTTTCAAGTCCCAATTGGGTCCAGCTGTCATTTTTCAATCGATAAACCTATTTTAGTAATCAAAAGATTGAGCTCGAGATTTAGATAAATTTCGATCAATCTTGACCCAATACAACTATAATAGTGCCATAAACCCGTGTGTATACGTGCCTGTGTCTCGAACTGGAGCCAAAACATTGTTACCTATAGGGATAAACCATTGTAGCTTGGAATCTCATAGGGTTCCCTCAAGGGATTTTTGCAAATAGATATCCAACCTTAAAATAATTTATAGTTTACTAAACGGCCAAAATAGAAAATAAATATTACGACACAATCACACTAACTCTCTCATATTTTGTATAATAGAATCTAAGAAAATATGCAAAAATAGGTTTGCAGTAGTTTGTACTCATAAAAACAAAATAAAAACTCTAGTTCTATAAACTTTAAACCAAATTGTTCTAATATATTTTTAACAAATTATGAATTTTAAAAAGTTTGCCATCAATAAAGACACTTCAACGAATCTTTATCCAAAAATTTACGTTACAGTAGTATTGGTCTTGTCAAATAAATCATAGATATGCATTTTAATTAAACTCAGCCATTTTCGAGAAAAATTGAATTGAAAAAAATCACTCTTCGGTAAAATACCCTTAATTTGAGAGATAGGGTCGAAATAAAATAAACTTTCTGAGGTATGGCCCTATAAAATCTTTATATCAAGTTTGAACAAAATCCATCCAAGCATTTCGGATCCATGACCAGGGAAAGAAAGACAGACAGACATGGGGGTGGACAGATTGTGAAGTCCACTTTTTTGGGTTTGGGTTAACATAAAATATAATGATTCCTAATTATCTTTTCAAGGTTACAATAACTTCTCTTGATATGATAAAGTAAAATAATTTTCTCAAAATTATCTGAACGGCTTTGATCAAAATTTGGATCTAGGCAGTGTTTAACACTTCAAAAAATGGTTAAATTACCTTTCCGGCAACATATTTTAGAGAGTATTTTTCATGAGCGGTTATTTCCAATATTTTAAATATATCTGTAACTATTCTTTGAAATAAGAAATAACTTATAATATGATATATATATATATATATATATATATATACGGGGTGTTGCTGGGTTAAGTGTCTAAGCTTTGGGAAATGGTAGTGGATAAAAAAACTAACTCCAAATGTATTTTGGAGCTTTGCTAGTTTTCGCTTTCTTTTTATTCAAAAAGCAAAAAATTAAATAAATACAATTTATGTAGGTATTATATAAAATATTTTTTTCAATATATTTTGTTCAAATGAGTGTCCTCTAGCCCGGAGACAAGCAATGACAGAACGAGTGTCCTCTAGCCCGGAGACAAGCAATGACAGAACGAGTGTCCTCTAGCCCGGAGACAAGCAATGACAGAACGAGTGTCCTCTAGCCCGGAGACAAGCAATGACAGAATGAGTGTCCTCTAGCCCGGAGACAAGCAATGACAGAATGAGTGTCCTCTAGCCCGGAGACAAGCAATGACAGAATGAGTGTCCTCTAGCCCGGAGACAAGCAATGACAGAATGAGTGTCCTCTAGCCCGGAGACAAGCAATGACAGAA
>CABFVX010005808.1:21865-31961 GCA_902151425.1 Timema shepardi
TCTCTTCTCTTTCCCTTCCTCGTTTATTCTTCCTTATTTTTACCTCTGCTTCTTAATTCGTTCTCCTTTATCTCTCTTTCATGTTCGTGTCTGATTGTGACTATATATGGGACGCGCCACGAGTTCATTTTTGCAGAACGCCTTTACACAGCCTAGGTACTACAACGAAGCGCTGCCGGTGAAATAACCAAGACGGATCATGGAGTCTGGGTCGTCGGAATCGCCACCATAGCATCGCCGAAGCAGGATGAATCGTCCGAGTCAACGCGCTGGATACAAGGACGCCGCAGCTAGGGTATCGGTATCCAGCGGTGGTCATTTAGTCCCTAGTATTTAGTTAGAAGATACTTTAGTTTGGTTTGACATTATGTAAATAGTCATTCGGAAGTCCTTTTTTTTAGCAAGAGAAAATGTTTTTTTTTTATTAGATCTAGTATCATGTTCAGAACTAGCTAACTTCATTATGCTAGAAGTACCTTGGCAATATTACGCCTTTTTTGTCTGATGGTCAAGTCAGATTTTAATGACTCATAAAGTCAATTGCTGAGTGCATTTTTGTATTTTTGGACACAGTCCTAACGTTAAAGCCTCTGGCTCGGAAAATGTGAATGTTAGTGTTGCAGATTTACACTAACTCACAAGTTCCTATAAATCTTGAAAAAGAAAAGTAATTCATGACACCCTAAACGTCATGTGCATCAGTGCTTTGTTATAGATGGTTATCGCCAGGAAGTCTGTTTCTTTCTTTTTCCTTACGCAGCCCAGTTGTAAATGATAGAGATTTGACTATGCGGTCATTGTTCACTGAAAGTATTAGTTTGGATGCGCAACCCGTGGAAATTGACCTATTGTCATAGAGGGGTCCGCGCAAATAATACTATTTTGTTTTGGCCTGTAAATAGGTTCTTAAATTTTGTATTAGTTCTAAAGAATGTTAATGTACTATTGAATGCTTTGGTAGTAACGTAAGGGAACATGTCCAGCCATAGTACTTTAATCACTCCTGGCCCTTAGCCATCAATCAGCTGGATTCACCAGCCAACTATCCAACAAATTTGGTGGATCTCGGGTAATATTCAACCTTGTCAAGTGAGACTGTATAAACGTTATATTATTAATTTGTTCTATATTTTGCTTTAACTAATTTTCAAATTACTCTCCTTTTAGAAATTCTGCAGCCTCATGCCTGGCCACTGTGTTGCCCAGGTAGCCAAGTAATCAAGTAATCCCTCAAGCTTATTTGTCTTGAGAAGAATTTTAAAATTCTATAATTTTCTACCTTATTGTAAAACTTGTACATTTTATGCTTTTAATGTCTACTAAATAAAACTATTGTGAAATTGAAATGTTCAGTTTTTTAATTTACTTAGTTTAGCAGTATTTAGTTGCACCACAAACAGGGCTCCAAGGGATGTGTGATGAATGTCTAATTTTACTAAATGTTAACCCCATAAAATAATTACTTTATATTAACAATGTTACATGACAATCATAACATATTAATTTTGAACCCTTAGAGGTCTTAAACATCATGTATTTATAATCTTTGGATCAATATTTATAGCTTATAATTAAACATTTGTTAAAATTTTGAAATAAAATGTTGATAGTCGAATGACCTTAAAGAAATGGACTGTGACGGTGCTATTTCTCACTAATAAACATGGTGCGCCCCACACTGTGAAATGAGTATATGGGGAAGGGGTTCTTTGAAGGCCAGATTTTTCAAAGTACTGTATATTGGGTTTTATGTGCGAGTTTAAAAGACAACCAACACAAGATTGACACTATTCACATGCCGAGGCTACGTCCTAGACATTTTGGAGAGGTAATCAATCAAACTGTTATGTTTCCCAGTAAGGCGAGCTAACCGTGAATTAAAAGCGAGAATTATTAAAGACTCACTCCAAGGAAGCAGAGAAAGGTAACTAACAGTAAATACACCAGCATTTGCCCACAGAGGTGTGAACCACAGCCAGTTTACTCTGTCATAGCTCGTACGAGGTCTTCTAGAGTTGAAGTCAGGAATATAGACCACCACCAGCTGTGTGGATTTAATTGTTCGATTCCCGGCCGAGTACACTAAGAAAGAACTTACTAAAAGTTGATTCTCCATTATTTCTCAAGACGAATGTAGTTACATTTATTGCTAATTACTCTATTTATTCACACATTCCTAGATAAAGTCGTTAATATTTATTTTTTCACAGCATCTTACTACCCGCCCGGACTTACTAACTGTAATCAAACTAATCTTCTGGTGAGGAGAAAACTAAAATAGAATGGTAGTGCACTTGAATTTTCTTGGAGGTAAAGTGGAAACATATTTAGGAAACCCCCTCCCCCCTACATATATCAATCTTGGTTTCAAACCCCAAACACTCGGTCACATGCAAACTAGACTAGAGGACCTTGCCATTTAGTCCGTGATCCCGCCAATAGAGTTTAGGTATAAATAAACCTTTTATTCACGTGTCATTAAAACAATATTTAAATTGTGTTTTCAAATATACCCTTAGGGTGGAAGAATTCTTGGAGATAAATCACATTGGGTTTGTCGGTAGTTGACTTAACTGAATAACTGAGGGTCCAAAGATCGATACCTGGTGTGGACAAAAATTGAATAAGTGCATCCCCTTCAGAGCTATTACTCGATAATTCGGAAGTGGGTATTTGGTTTGCTTTAAAATAATGTGTTGTATATATCGTGTTGTGATAGCACAGAAAATGTGTGTAGCCAACAGTAACCCAAGCCAATATGGCTGGGACTTCAAGAGAAAAGCTTTCCTACACCAGAGTTCTTGTAGCCATGAAGGGATTTGTTGACTTTTAAGAATGTTACTCTCTTTTGAAGAGAGTTTATCTTCCCCTCTTCATTCTAAAAATAAAACTCTTGAAGACACACAATGGGTTATGAGCGTTAACTCTACATTCATATATAGAGATACTGCCTCGTTTATATCCTACTATGACTTTTGCCCAAACAATAATTGTAAACGTATTTTCAAAAGAGACGATGCACATCAGTATAAGGTAGTATGGTTTACTGTGGTCTCGACTATTGCGTTTTAATCTCGTCCCTGCGGAAAACTAAATAAACACTTTTCCAGCATTAAACTAGAAGTCTTCAGCCAGCCCAGTGCGCACACAAAATATTATTGTACAAGATATCATGGCCACAATATTGTGATGGTGCAGTGTGAACCCAAAACACGAGCTATAGCAGCCATTTTTACGGTAGATTTTGAGTTGTAATTTTTTTTAACGGCATAATAATTGTTCAAGTATTATAACATAATATACTGACCTTGGTAGTTTCTTTAAAATGAGCCATTTTGTTTTATTTATTAGCACTATATATATATAAAACAACCAACCATGTCAGGAAATATTGAAAAGGACACGTTTACGCTGATGGTATTTATAAAGTTGTCTTTAAATACAAATAATAGCGTGCTTACGTCAACTGGTATTAATATGCGCACCATTTCAAGAGGGATAATTAAACCTCCCTCCTTTCATTAGTTTGGGAAATTTATTCTATTGAAAGGGAAGTGGGCCGATTTCGTACAAACGTCGTGGGGGATCTAATTAGTCGGGAACGTTTGAACTGTTCTTTGTTATAAAATACAGCTGATTGCCTTTACGGCGTTCAAATACACGCGCGAGTGCAGTCGTAAAGGCATGAGACTGTTGGTTGTTTTTTGAGTGGCGGTAGCCGCGCTCACTTCATACTCACATGTTTTTAGTCTGAAACTAATTTCACGAACAAACTAGGCAGGCAAGGGAAGAGTTATATTTGGTCTACGTTTCATTAGATGTAATTTACCGATATTTTACTGTGATAACTTCTCTCTTTGATGCTCATGTTGGGCTGAAATACTTATTCATATACACAAAACATGTTATTTAAATATGTTTGTTTCACTTTTAAATAGCCAAGATAGCGTATAATATAATACCATATAGATAATGCATATAGACCATATTTAACTATATAATCATTTATGTAATAAAGTTGAATTACAGTTATTATTATTCAGATGGAATTCCTTACTAAATGAATGCACCTTTGAAATGTTTTTAGTATTGTTAAATAGGGTGACCTGATGGTCTAGGGGTAAGGTGTCAGACTTCTGTGCTGGCGACCGGGGTTCAATCCTCGGTCCCGGCACAGATTTATCTGATTACCAAATCCCTCCTTCACTTCTGACAAGACAACTTGTGAATGTGGGGAATGCCAGGCCTCCACCGTGGTTCGGATTCCACGTTAAACTTTAGGTCCTTCATTTCATCTCACAATCACCCTGCCATTACACATTAGCGTAAGTGCGTATAACCCGAACGGGTAGTAAGACGCGGTGCTAATAATAATAATAATAATAATAATAATAATAATAATAATAATATTGTTAAATAAATATCTTTTATATGCATCGCATCCAACTACTGTTCATTGCTCATCTTATATTTATATTACAGGGCTAAAGATGAGTCTGTAGAACCTAGATGAATCTAGTCATATCCTTATTAAGGAAGAGCTATAAACCATTTAATTAAAAACTATCATTATACTCGCTTAGTATTTGAACCTCGATCATATCCGAGGCCAAAATAGTGGGAAAACCTGGATACAAGACAAACCAGAAGGGCTAATTGGTAGTGCGAGGCATGCTAAACCGGGTTCAATTCCCGTATAGGGGCTGTAATTTTTAACTTAATTGAAATTTCTTCTCAGTTTAAACACGTGTGTAGTTTATTTCATAAGAATTCTTAGAGAAAATCTGATGCTATTTGATTTTAACATATCAAGCTTAGTAAAATATTTATAAAACAGTACGAGTATGTTTTAACAAATGAACTGAAACGATATGTATACAATTATTGTTATGGTGCATCAGTGTTTAATCTTGACTCAGACGTGAGATTCCCGATCAAGTAAACAAGCGAGTAGATCTCGCTATTAGTGTTTTCTGTTCACTCTTCAATATAGAGATGCTTTTAGGATTATATCCATATTTAGAGGGATTTACTGCTATCGCTGAGATTGTGTAACCCGGGTTCGACACCTGTGGATGACAAGGTCATCAATTGTCCTGAAGGCTGGCTGCCTACCAGTCAACCAGTTGGGCCAATAGCAATTGTCCTGAAGGCCGGCTGCCTACCAGTAAACCAGTTGGGCCAATAGCAATTGTCCTGAAGGCCGGCTGCCAACCAGTCAACCAGTTGGGCCAATAGCAACACCAAACCCTGAATATGAGCACTCCATAGGCAAACCAGAAGAACTTGTGACATCCTCACGTGTAAAACAGAAAACTTCATTAGTTTTAGTTAGATTTAATCTAGGTGGATTAGTAACTAGTAATTAGTATTAAGAAGTTTCACTCCTATGTATAACTAGAAATAAATGGAAAAGAATAATTTTATATAGAGGAATTTTGGAAACACAAATAGAAATTAGGACTCAAAATATACTAGTTAAGCTTCACATTAAAGATTATGTACAATAAATAAATAAATATTCTAAATATATAATAATATTCACACCCGCATCAGTGGACCCGTGGATCACACGTATACGATAAAAATACTATCGTATTTATGTGTACCCGCTAAATCTTTTATTATATGTATGGCATATACAATGTATAAACATACATATTATTTTGTAACATTAATAAAATGATTAAACTCTATTTTAAATTATGTCTACGAAAGAATATGTCATGTAATTATTAGACACATTGCTTATTAAATAGTTAAGTAGATTAGATTAATTGACATATTAAAATATAAATAAATTAATAAAGCATAACTAAAAAAATGATCATTTAAGCTTGATCGTAAAGATCCATGAGATGGATGGGCTGATAACCAGCTCCGCCTTAAATTAATATACAGTTGAGCATAAACTGCATCCAGGAGTAACTGGAGTAGAGAAGATTGGTTACGGCTTATGCTCCATACCAGGAGCTAAGGGCATTAATAGTAATAAAAACAGAGCGGACAATTATATAATAAAAACACATATTTTAACATTTAATAAAATTCTAAGGCAGACCTGCATTTGGATTTTTGTTTATTTTTTATGGGTAGTATAAACAATAAGCAGACTACATCATACATTTTTACAGTGTTTGTCTGTACGTCTGTATGTCTGTATGTCTGTTTGTTGCAAGTAAATTCCAAAAGCTCTCATAGAATTGAGAAGGTAGGTTTTCTGTCATACACCTTCTTTTTCATAAGCTAAGCTAAGCGATACACCAACACGCTATCTCACTAGAGAGTAAGGCTGTGTTGAAAAAATCAACTGTTCGTGTGGCTACATTTGCATATTAAATTTGTAAAAATTCAAATATATTAGCGTTTAATATATATGTCGTAGGCCAATTGGAAAACCCGGCTTATTGTAAAAGGTACCTTTGATCTACAATCAGCCAGGCTAATTATAAGATAATATTATTTTTACTTATCAGCCTGATAATGTTTAGATTTATTACAATGAGCCCATTCAGGATAAGTCTATTAAGGAGATGCACCATTGTTATTTTAGTTAGCCTAGTTCATTCCAAGCTTATTGCAATACGGCCAAGATAGTGAAGGCTTATTAAAATTCTACAGTAGCGGTTCCTAAACTGTGGTACCTACGCACAATTATTCCTGAACATTTGGAGTGAAACACCTGGATTATACCTGGAATAACACAAGTATGGTGGAATATATATTACGAATGGGAGTAACTCGTTATATTAGAACTAACACACATTCAGCTACGAAGGTGCGTCTGCCTCAACACAACGGCAATTTAAAAAAGTAGAAAATGTAACAAGTTACACATAATAACACTCACCAACTCGGGCAACCCGCTCTCGGAAGGTCAACACACGGCTCAAACTCGATCACCGGCCTCCGCTCCCGGAAGATACGACTAACAGACTGAACGCCACACCCGAGCCTGCCCACAGTGAAGCTCGAACACGTGTCCAGCCAGCCGAAGAAAAAGAAAGAAGAGTTCCGCATCCGGCCACGCGTAGCGTCGAGGCGTTTCTATATCGTTCTGGAACTTCCTCTCCCCTTAGATTGTGATGTTCTACAGCCTTCCTATTCCTTCGGTCTCCCCCCTTTCTGAGAATTATGTTTTGTATATATATTGGCCATGCCGGGATCATGTCGACACTAACTACCCCACCGGCTTGTGGATAAGAGGTGAGGACGGTGACCTAGGTCTTGGGGAATATTATCTTACGTATCAAAAGTACTGTTTCGGCGTCATGGGGGGAACTCTGTCAAAATTATCATTTGGAATTTATAACTAATTTATTTTATATTGAAACTTGCAAATGCTATGCGCTTATCGCGGCATGTAGTGAGACCGTCGCTTTCGTCACCGCCTAAATTTGGGGTCTGAGCCCAATCTTTCTTGTAATTTATATTTTTGTAAATAGTGGTTTATGACCAGAGCGCCCAGAGATTGTCTGTGGTCCCGGGTTCGAAACCCGCCTTGTGTCCTCTTCATGAGTCTAGCAGTATTTGAACTCGACTTTGACTATCGAGTCAAATACCGAGAGTTAATGTGTTACTTAGTTTACTGTTACATTGGGGACTTGCAGGGTTACAATGACGTCACGTTTGTTACGAGCGTCTGTAGAAAACTTAAATGTCTATACTAGGTTGGATAACTGTTGCGCGGGAGTTACAGTTATACCATTCCTCTTGTTATGGGAACTATTCCAGTAGGTGAAGCAGCCAAGGAACTAAAGACCATAATATTGAGATCCCGGACTGTACTTTGTTGATAGGTTTCATTTAATGTTGTTTGGTAACCGTCTTGAGGAGGTTACGAGTTTGTTTACATTGTGATCTAGTTGACTCCGTTGATGGACGGAGAGGTGCGCTTCACGCACAGTTTAATGTTTGTATTATTCTATTATGGTTTTTTGTTACAATATAACATATTTTGTTCAACCAGGTAACACTCTTGCCTGATTTACGTCTCCCTCGCCTTATAGATATTAAGGGGGGGCTACAAAATGGTAGCAGAGCGTGGTTTATTATGGTCTTAGGTCCTTGGTTCTTGCTTCATAAGACTATGCCTATATGTGGTATGCGCCTAGAGTGATGTTGAGAAAACTTGTGTTAAGAAAATTAAACAAAATGGAAATATTCCGGAGGGGTATATTCTATGAGATACATTGTGCTAATACCTGTTTGTATCTTTTTTCATACTGTCATTGGCCATGGCTCCTCCACTGAAACCAGACGACAAGCCTTCAACAAAACTGACGAGATCTGATGTCTACCGACTGAGCCGTGAACAACTCATCGCCGAGCTCCAAATTTGGTCCACCCCTGTTCCACGCAACGCTACGGTGGGTGAGTTAAGGTCTCTTTTATGCGAGCGAGTGAGTGAGGTTGGGGAATCTCCGGCAGATTTTGGCATGGACACGGTTGCGAGTGGTGAACAACTGACGATGCCCTCCCCTTCTCCCGTCCACCATATGCCGGGGGGATCTGTGAAATGTCTTAGTAAAGTCCTGTTGGAAATATTAGGCCGCGTTCCTGTGTGTAGTGGTCAGAACTACACGGAGTTATTTAACTTCCTGGTTGAAATTAGCCGGGCCTCCCGCCTTAAACTCGTTGGCGAGCCCGAGTTTCTGACGTTATGTTTGTCCAAAACGTCGGGGTTCTTAACCGAATTGTTTTCAAGGGGTATACAGGTAGGTTTATCAGTTAAGGCAGTCACTGACCAGGTTCTTAATACGCTGTTACATAGTAGAGTTAGACAGAAGTTATGTAGAGAGGTGGTGCACAGGTTTCAGTCCCCTAATGAATCCTTTAGGGACTTTGTTCTGTCTATCACGGAGGCAGCTCGCGTGATTAATACCGATCTTAAGGAGCCTCAACTGGTCAATATTATTTTTGGAAAATGTGTCTCCTCTTACCAGGCGCCATTTTGTTTTCTCGAGTAAACCAACCTCTATACTTGATCTCTATGCCCTGGCTTCGCACATAGAAGAAATTCTTCTCTCGGAAGAGGAATACCTTAACGCGCATGCGCCAGCGGTTGTAAGCCGCGCGCAGTCGGGTTCGAATCCCGGAGCGACTTCTCCTGTGCCGCTTACCGGCGCTCGTCGGTTCGGGAACCGTTCTAGGTACATGGGGGGTAGTAACCCTGTGGGTACTAACCAGGGGGGCCGCGGGCCTCGTGACATTTCTAGAGTTAGGTGTTTCCGCTGCAATAGACTGGGGCACGTAAACTATTGAGACGCGCTTGCGACCGTGGTACGGCTGCGTCTGTAAGTTTTAAGCAGTGGGTTCTGAATCCCATGATTACTGTATGTATTGGTACTGTGGGATGTTTAGGGTTATTTGATACTGGAGCTAGCCACTCCTTCGTTAGTGAGAAACTTCTTGGTGTTATTGGAGGCAAAGTTAATGTTATGTGTGAAGATATTGGCCCGAAATCCTACACTGTTGCGAATGGGCAATGTTTAATGGTGAACCGTATGGTACGTCTCCCCATTAAAATTGACAGATTTTCTTGGAAACGTTCTTTTTACGTAGTCCCAGCCCTCCCGTTTGACATGATTTTGGGGAACGATTTTTTGTTTGAGACCAACGCTAGGTCGGATATGGGCAAACGGGTAGTCTCCTTTAGTTTTGCGCCAGGGGAATTTGTCTCGTTTGCGACCGAGAAAACGCCGCCATGTTTGTTTCCTTTGGATAGGGATAGAGAGGCCATTCAAAGGGTGGTTAACCGGTTTTCCGA
Source organism: Timema shepardi (assembly GCA_902151425.1). Lineage (NCBI taxonomy): Eukaryota > Metazoa > Arthropoda > Insecta > Phasmatodea > Timematidae > Timema > Timema shepardi. The sequence continues at coordinate 31,635 of CABFVX010005808.1, forward strand.
TGTGATCACAGATAGGTGGGGGAAATTTGATATTCTCCCTTATGACATTGCTGCTCTTGACAATATCCCCGTACGGTTAGGGCCGTACTCCTGCGCGCCTCCCAAAATGGAGATTTTTAGGGATCTGATTTTTGACTTAGAGAAGAGAGGAGTCATTCGCCCATCTAAATCACCTTATGCCAGCCCCGCCTTCATCATTCCCCGCAAGGGCAATGGGCATCGCCTCATTGTTGACTACAGGAAGCTTAATAAGAAACTTGTTTTTGATCCGTACCCGATGCCTAGCATCGAGTCGGCGTTCCAACACCTTGGTAAAGCCAAGTACTA
>CABFVX010005808.1:36087-46561 GCA_902151425.1 Timema shepardi
TATTTCGGCGTCATGGGGGGAACTCTGTCAAAATTATCATTTGGAATTTATAACTAATTTATTTTATATTGAAACTTGCAAATGCTATGCGCTTATCGCGGCATGTAGTGAGACCGTCGCTTTCGTCACCGCCTAAATTTGGGGTCTGAGCCCAATCTTTCTTGTAATTTATATTTTTGTAAATAGTGGTTTATGACCAGAGCGCCCAGAGATTGTCTGTGGTCCCGGGTTCGAAACCCGCCTTGTGTTCTCTTCATGAGTCTAGCAGTATTTGAACTCGACTTTGACTATCGAGTCCAATACTGAGAGTTAATGTGTTAATTAGTTTACTGTTACATTGGGGACTTGCAGGGTTACAATGACGTCACGTTGTTACGAGCGTCTGTAGAAAACTTAAATGTCTATACTAGGTTGGTTAACTGTTGCGCGGGAGTTACAGTTATACCATTCCTCTTGTTATGGGAACTATTCCAGTAGGTGAAGCAGCCAAGGAACTAAAGACCATAATATTGAGATCCCGGACTGTACTTTGTTGATAGGTTTCATTTAATGTTGTTTGGTAACCGTCTTGAGGAGGTTACGAGTTTGTTTACATTGTGATCTAGTTGACTCCGTTGATGGACGGAGAGGTGCGCTTCACGCACAGTTTAATGTTTGTATTATTCTATTATGGTTTTTTGTTACAATATAACATATTTTGTTCAACCAGGTAACACTCTTGCCTGATTTACGTCTCCCTCACCTTATAGATATTAGGGCGGGGGGTTACAAAAATATTATTTTAATTTTAAGCAACAATACATAACAACTATCCAGCCTATCGGCCTCTAGACTTAAACCTGAAAGGCATATACATGAGCTATAGTTAACAATACCCAATTCTAGAAAGTTCTTGTTTATAGAGTTACACCGTTGGTAGTTAAATGAGCTAGCTAGCATGAGTTAACTCCATAGCTAATTACAAGATAAAAGAATACGCTCCTATAAGAGAAACTATAGGTTTACAAATAGTTAATGGCGAGCTACCAGGAATATAGGCTATTGTGATACTATGGCAGGTATATTACTCATTAGTACTGCCTGGTCATTCAATAGTATAGCTAACACTCTACCCATGTTTGGACACACTGTGTATATATATATATAGGGCAAATAGTTTAACATTAACTAATACAAACGGCACCTGAAGAGGGCCGAACAGAATAAACTATACCTTGTTGGCCACTACTCAGGATTAGTAGCACACCCACAGGTTGAGTACCTTAGAAAGGAACACCATAATAAATTTTAGAGACTGGTATCAGTCAAAAAGTATAAAGGAAGCCGGAGCATGGTTATACAGTATAGGGCGTTTGACTATTGCCCAGGTATTTACGACAATGTCTTATGGATATAAAAAATAGATCAAGATCTCTAACATTCAAAACGATTATTATATGCATAGAAAAACAAGTTAGGAACTCTGACATACAAAACAATGTCATATGGACATATAAACCAATGTAACTTTTTTAATAGTGATATGCGCCGACTCACCGTGCTCTATCGGCCGCACTCAGCCAACTCGTGGAACTGTTTTTCCACGCGCGTCTGGTAGCTTGGAGCATGTTATAGTATGTTCCAGACGCATGGCTGCCCCCACCCCTCTCTCTCTCTCTCCTGTTGTTCCAGCACCTCTAGAGCACGTGACATATTTTTAGGGTAAATAATGATGGTGTGTCTGTGTTATAGGTACATATTACTTACTGGCTACAAGGTGAGCGACATTGCGAGAGTCTGATTTAAGCCTTAGGTTATTCAAAATTCTCCTTTGGCTTAAAATGTCCTATTCTATTCAAAATTATTGTTCTGGACTAGTTATACTCATAACTTATTAATTATTGGCAGAATATGGACTTAGTAAATTTGGGGCTCTTAAAGCCATGATAATATTTAATATCTTTGGGCGGTGATTTTAAAACATTTGTTCATCTTTCATTACGATCCCTATGGAGGACATTAGGATCTTGTGTAATATTTTTAAGCTTTCATATCCACTTAACGGATTTTTTTTTACCCTTTGACTAATGCCATTTGGGTCAGTCATTTAAACCTGATAGCATCATTTACCAGCTCTTCTTCTTTGAGTATTTCAGGTAATTATATTTATCTTGTTATTTAATAAGAGGCTATTCATCATTGTTGAAAATGTTTAAAGTTTATGAGTTGTTAGTCAAAGAAGTGGCTGCGGGTCAGCTAGGCTATACAACATTCATAGCTTTATTTACTAAATTCTTTGTTTATCAAGCTATTAGGTGGCGTAGGTTTCAATATTATGACCTTTGTGAATAGATTTTAATATGTCTAGTATTCTAATATTCAGTTAGGAAGAAATTTATTATATGAGACTATATTGTTATTGTTTGTCCATTGGGGACTGTAAGTTAGGATAACTTATCTCTTAAGAGTATTGGCTGTATCGCATTCCTGATAGACCATTTTTTATCTGGATCTTTCATTTGATGATTAATTTGTTACTACTACACGACTAATTGCGATTTATTTGAAGACCAATATAGAATATTTTATTTAATGTGTTTTGAGTTGCCATTTATGGGCGAGAGTATTGTAACACGCCAGAAATTACCATTGGTCACTTGTCCCACAGTTTATAACGCCGTTCGGGCTTTGGATAATTTCTAAGGTTATCAAACTAGTTTACGACAGTTAAATAATTGTTTGCCTCTTATATATATGAGGCAAAACTTAGAGTTATTTTATCCAGATAAAAATTACACACAACACAATGAGAGAGCGAGACAACATAAAGCGTTAGGCGCTGATAATATATATACATAAATATATATATATTTGCAGCGCCAAACGCTTTATGTTGTCTTACTCTTTCATCGAGTTGTATATAATTTGTTATTTGAATAAAATAAATCTCTTGTTACCATCCCCGACTGTTATTTCTGAGTGTTTATAAAAAGGGGGACAACACAAAGAGTAAGAACCATTACAATAAAAACAATTTTGTTTATTAGTTAATAAATATTAACTTTTGTGTTTATTGTTACAATGCCTCCACAAAATATAGACAATTTTTACACATTAAATTCAAAAATAAACTATTTATTGTAGTGTTCATTCCTTCAATGCCTCCACGTAATAGATCCTTCACTTGGGTATTAGAAAAGATCGTAGATTCACAAACTGCAGAACAAAGTCAACTATGTGGAGTGGCGAAGGTGGTATATGACGTTAAAAGAACCAAGAAAAAACCCAGTTATAATCGGAGAAAATATAATAAATACAAATAAATGTATTTTAAGTGGAAATACAAACAACAATCAGAACCAGACTGAAGAAGTTTTATTGGAAATGAAAATTAAAATTAGATTAGCCTCAGAAGGACAGGTGATAAAAAAGGATACCGTCTCAACACTTGATTCGTTGACAGGAACACCGGATGTAACTACCCAAATCCTGCAAGGAGTATGAGGGAGGGGTACCTGGTCAATGACACCTGCATGGGTAACACTAATGGTTACAGATGAAAGGTCAAAGGGTCAAATACCAACGTATGATAGTCACAATGAACGAATGACCCCAGTCCAGTATATGCATTGGGTCTATCAGGTTGTACAAGCTGCAGTGGAGGAAGATATCCCATTTGATATATTTATGTCAGGTCTCAAAGGTGAGGCTTCCCGCTGTGCAGATAGACATAGTTATTGTCGGGAAAGCTACGAGGATGCTGATGTTGTTTGGCTTCTAAAATATTGGAATGTTTACCACCAATATCTCTTTCTTGTGTTTCACGTGTTAAATGGACTTTTTGATGCAAAATAATAATTCATGGGTGAATATTTGCACAATTTAAAGATTCAAGCAATTTTTTTAACTTACAAGATAGAAGATTGTAATCTGGTGAGTCATATACAGTATTTATTCCCAAGGCACGTGCACATTTTTTATAACAGCTGATATGAGAACCATTCCTTACTAGAAACTGATATTGGAAATGATACAGCCGGAAATCCATGTTCCAGGGACAAAGAACTCAGTTGGCAGACCATCATATTCAGGTAGAAATATATGGAGCCAGGGGAACTTCCTAGAAATGAAAGATAGACTCAAGAGTTTACGCCAACTGGCAACAAAGAATCAGAAGGGAACAAGTTCAAGGTTCAAGGTTCAAGTCTTCAATTCCTGGCTGGGCATTTTGAGGATATTTTCTCTTATATAGATACCACTCTCCATTCACGGAAATTAAGGTATATTTCTCTTTATTATACGTTTCTCATACCTACCCGGCTAGTTTGTTTAAATGCAGCTAGACTAAACGTGTAAGAAGGTGCGACGCACAGCAATAAACAAAACAACAAATATAAACATAAACCAACATTCTAGTTGTATATTTAGAGTTTGGTGATTACCTTAACACGCAGTCTCAGAAAAACACGCGGTAGGACCAGTTGGCCAAAAATAAGTGTTGAGCTGGCCCGACCGCGCGTCCGTCAGAAAGGGAGGACTATGACGGAACTACACGTCACAAGATTAACAGTGCGTGTGTTTTTGTGAAGAATCTATTTCAACACACATCTGAAGACAGAGCACATGTAATTTTAAACAATGATTCACAGCAGGGAGAAATATATAATGAGGACATTGCTACTAAGACTTTGTGACATCACAAAATTGCAGTGGAGCAATCTATCACTACATATTTTGTATTGGTACAGTTAGAAGTAGCTCATTTTAAATCGTCTATCATAATTTAAATTTGTTTTACCAGCATTTCATTCTAATACGATAATCACTCTTCACATATCGTGATTAATAGATTAGTTTGTTGTTATTTTAAAACCAAGCATCTGATATTACTTAAAGCTTGAAAACTGATTTGAATATTGAACAACTATTTGATACAATATACCCGTAAATCATTTTATTAGATAGATAATTATTAACATAATAGTATATTATTTAAATCATTGTGTCTGATTATAATTAATAGTTTATATAATTGTTACAAAAGTAAAAGATTTTGAAAATTCCCTCACATTTTTAAATGCATGACAAATCAATTATTTCCACTCTACTTGGAGTTTTACATTATTATTTTGGTTGCAGTCTAATCTTCGCATCACTCACAGCCAACACTCAGAATGACACTGGGGAACATCAAATTCACGTTTTTTTAATGAACATTCCTAGCAGCGACACTTTTCAAAGCTTTGAACCTACGAGATCATTGCAGAGCCTTTTTGACGATAAATTGGTTTCCTGCCAACCACTTTTAAATTTAACAGTTACAGTAACGTGTAAATGCTAAAAAAACACTGCAATAATGAAATAAAGTACTTGCTACCACACACCTTTGTGTGTGTGTGTACGCGTGCGTGAATATATATATATGACTAATACATAACTCTATTAAAAAAACATTTGTATGTGGATTTTATTAACTGGACGAGCACTGGATTTTTTTAAAATTAAATAGAAAAGCTAACATTAAATTTGGGGGAAACAATTATTTTGATACACAAATTCTAGTTCAATTTATTTCAAGTTGTATAAAACAATTTTTTAACTTGATGAGGCGTACATGAATTCAAAATAAAATGTCAAAACAAAACAAATATGTCTTTAAGAAGATTATCGTTGGCAGTTTACCTTACAGTTTTGTTTGTAAAATTAAATTGTCATTCAAAATAATATTTAATGCTGATTAATTTAAATAGTTTAAAATAGCTATAAATTAATAGGTTTAAAATGATAAGTTAATAATTTCACTATGGGTCTATTCTTATGATAGATGAAGCTTATATAAAAGGTAGAGCTTAATTAACTTATTGGTGATTTGTGACCTGTAGAGTGTTACGTTCCCTCCATGTAACCTGGGCGTTGTCGGGCTTATGTTGCGTTATTACACTTTTGTACAAATTATAAAATAGGGTCATATCCTAATCCGTTAAGTTAAGACCGATATTTTTCAGTGTAAACGGAAACCTGAACAAAGTAAGCTTCTGTTACATTCGTTTCCATTAATATATAGTTTAATTGGGTTAAAATTTGATCAGTTATTTCTCACAAAATGTAAATATTAAGTGTGTTTCTAGCTACATTATTTGAAAAGTTAAGCACACTTTAGATCGGTGTGAGTGAACAGAATGTGAATAAAGCACGCCGATATATGCTAATGCTATGTTTATTGTGTTGGGGATGTGCAATAAATATTCGTCATAAAATACCATCCATTTTTAATATCGGCTATATATATATATATTAATATTAATATTTGAACTTATATTAAAATAATGTGGCTTTTGAAATTAAAATAAAAATTATTCAAAACAAAATGTTCTATATTTAATTCCACATTCACTAAGCAATTCATTTGAAAATGAAGTATTTTGCTATTTAAATAAATTTTAACAATGATCCTGGACTCGGGATCAAATACGGGACCATTGGCATAACGTGTCAATACTATACCATTTAAATATCAGTTTCAGTGAAGCAAATGACAAAACAACTTTAGTTAAAACACAAACAAAGTTAACATTAAATGCCTACATGAAACACTAGCGACATTAATACCAAAGGTGGGTGAGTTCCATCTATAATAATGAAACCCAACACAAGGTTTGATTCCAACTGTTTGCTCTACACAAACTGCAGAATACTCAAGAGGGGGGAGTGGGGAGTAAGCCACACTCACTATTAACATAACCACCTTCAGTGGTATCTTACACATTTAACTAAGATGGCCACAGTATTACCCCCCATCCTGGAACATAAATTTCAGAAAACTGGAAGCAAATTAACGAAAACAATATGATAGAAAAGAATATACAAACAAAGTTAAGAATAAGACTAGAGCCTACTTAGTAGGCAGAGGAAACACTTTTAGGACAGGTTGGCAATACATGCGAGTCCGTGTTCTGACGTTGGTAATCCTTGCCGGGCCAACCTTCCCTGGTAAAACAACCTCATGAGACGAATGGTAATGACAATGGTGCCCTTTTCTATGGGAACTAAATATACAGTTCACTTGACACTGGATTGCAAGCTATGCAAGTACTTTGTTGTTCTCCATCTCTTCCAGTAGTCCTGCATGATGTGGTTGACAAGTTGGAAACGTTGCAGGTAGTTGATAGTTACTCCAGTCAAACAGTGGCAGACAGGTACTCTAGAGTAGTCCAAGGGAAAGAAAGTGAGCCAGGGTGAGTGCGGCAGGAGAATTAGGCTCACTGATCAGCACACACAGTGGTCGACTATTCAATATGTCCTCAATTTGAATAAGGATGGTGTTGAACACTTCATGGGTCAAAATTTGACTCCCTAGAAAGCGTTTAATGTGCTATTTTATACATTGTACATTTGATTTCCCCACGCCTTCAAACTACGGAGCTTCGTCAGGATTTTTATTCCAAACAATATGTCTGAAATACAACTCAATACCTAATGCAGAGGGGAAAGCATGTGATGACAGAAACTGGTCCAATTCACCAAGTTGATGGTGGGTTGCAACAAAATTCATTCGTTCCTACCTTTGAGAGCATAAATCCACAAGATCCTTAACGTGAAATAAATTGCTTGAATACGGTCAGGAAGCATTTTAGTGTGATCTGGCATGAGCTCAATGTGAACCTATTTAACGGCAAGATATATTAAAAGGCAGAAATATGCTTTAGGAAGATATCCTTGAACTTTTTGTCTATGTGGGGAAATATGGAAGGTAAAAGCGTAACTCACTTTGGTGCATTGGAAACCTCAAGCACCATCCACTCTTTCTTCAGCTAAAGGAACCATTTTTGGTATAGTGGGCTTTGACATAATTTGGTAGCAAGTGCTACCAAAATTTACTCTTTTTCTGGTCAGTATGTGGGCAAATTGTATCATATATCGAAGTCTTAGCATGGACAGTCACAATGAGCACCAGAGCGTAGTAAATTAATATGATATTGGTTAACTAAATAGTTATTTTCTCCCGTTGAGGCCAATATAATTGTATGCCTTTGTTTAAAGTTGTTTGTTGTTCTACCTTAAGCAACCATCATGTAACAATTTATTTAGGTGGTGGAGGCTAGTGGTTGTGGGTTTTCCCTTGCGTGGCTTCCAGATTTCATCATTTTAATACTTAGCTTGGATTTAGCGTATCCAGAAGTCCTTGGCTCGACCAAGTTATTCCAAAGTGATATAGGGTGTTCATAGTTTCGTGTGGGTGCATTCTTGATAAACGTATATGGTGGATTTCTAGATAATGCAATAGGTTGACCCATATTCTTAAATGGATTCTGTATGTTATTAAGTGGTGCGGAAGAATTTAGAGCAACTATTTTGTATTATGATTCACAACTAAATTTGTCAACACTAGAGTTGGGTGATTATGTGGGCCAGCATCCCTCGACCTTCCGAAGCCAAGAAGGGCCATAAAACCACAAGGTTTGGTGAAGCAGAGCTGGTGGACTAACACCACGGGATAATACATCAGCAGGATTATATTCACACCAAATATACCGCCAATGTTCTCTGTACCTCTAAATTTTCCTGAATTTGTGGAATGCGATTGTTGACAAATACCTTCCAAGGTGAAGGATCAAACTGAATCAAGTAGAAAACAACCTTTTGATCTGTAAACGTGACAACGTAAGAGAGTGTGAAGTTTACTATGACTATCAATCACAAAACTGAGTAGATTAGACAAAAAAAAGTGTAACACACAGCACTAATCCCGGGATAGTTACTATTTTATTTGAAGCGAACTTAGATTTTCCACAAAGTAAATGTATTTGGACAATAACACTATGAATTTCAGAGCGGATATAAAGGTAAACTCCATACGCATTAGTATAACTACCAGAAAATCATATGAATAGTGGTATAGTGCCAGACGTGACACTTATGTGGCGGGAAAAAAAATTCTTCAAGGAGGAAAGTGATTTTTTGAAATTATCCTACTGTTCCACTATTAAAGGTGGACGTGGTTCATTCCAATATTTCTTCTTCCGCCATAGGTTTTAGTAAGGATCTTGGTACTAAATGTGATGGGTGTCACACGAACCAGAGGATCAGAAGTGCGTGAAGCGACTGATAACATTTTGCGTTTGGTGCACGATTGATCAAGAACTTCAATCGTACAAGAAAATATGTTACATGATGGAAGCCATTGCACCCAAAGTACTTTAGAACTTGGATCCTTATCAAAATATATGAATGTGGAAAACGTGACTTCTTAAGAACATGCATCATGAAACTACGAAATAAAGAACAATTAGTTGACGTCTTCCACAACTAAATAAGATGGCCACCACAAACAGAATATCCTGGATAGCTCAGTGATAGAGTAATGACATGTTAGGTCAATAGTTGCGTGTCCAGGAACCATTTTTAAATTATTATATTTATGTGAGTGAATGTAAAAGGTAGTCAACCGCTACACAATATAAGAATTTACAATAATAATATTTAATTATTATTTTATCTAATTATTATTGAACCAATTTTCTTTTATATCTAGTTTGTAAAAAGTAAGGAATTTTTTTATAAAATAATATAAATTATATATGCAATATATACGTTCGCATTAAACATTATTGTAATTATTGTTATTGTTAATATTAATATTATTACTGTTATTATTACTATACCAAAATCGGTGATGGTATGGCTTTACCTTAGTGTGAGACTATATTACCGGTACCGGGTGATCTGTGGACTTATTTTATTCTTTGTAAACAGTTTATCATCCTACCGCCACGAAATGCGCGTACATTTCCACTAAGTTATACTTTACTAATCCATGACTTATTAGTGTAATTAATGTGTATGCGTAGAGCCAGAACGGGAAATAAAACGTGGTGTAAAATAACATACTTTATTTTGGACAGTTAAATTCCTCCACGATTCATCACACGTGAATAAAATAGTCTAAATAAGTGCGTGTGTTTATAAGTCCTATATCATTTTAGAGTTCGATTTTACTAGTTTACTAGAACTTCTTTGTTTATCTATTATGTATTTAAGTCAATAATATGAGTTATAAATTAATATGTAATTGAGTTTGATGTAGATATTTTAAATAAAATATTTAATGAATGTATAATCATCTATAGTAGCTTTCCTTTTTTCGCTCAAATAGATTAATTGAAAATTTTGTGCCTTGTCCAACCTACTCAGGAGAGCTTCCATTAACCGCATGGAGTTTAAAACAATCAAACAACTACTTGCGGTGTATTCAAAGGTTTTGAATATTCTTTAATTCAATTAATGGTGACCTGGCGGTCTAGGAGTAAGGTGTTAGACTTCTGTGCTGGCGGCTGGGGTTCAATCCTCGGGCCCGGCACAGATTTATCTGATTACCAAACCCTTCCTTCACCTCTGACAAGATATCTTGCGAATGTGGGGAATGCCAGGCCTCCACCATGGTTCGGATTCCACGTTAAATTGTAGGTCCTTCATTTCATCTCACAATCACCCTACC
>CABFVX010005809.1:0-46547 GCA_902151425.1 Timema shepardi
AAAAGGCCAATTTGTAAAAGTGAGGTTAGAAAACACTCTTTTTGTACCCACACTTAAGACAAATTTATTTTCAATTTCAAAAACTAACAGATCCGGAGGTCCCAAGTTCAATTCCTGACGCTTTCAAAATTTTTCTGTGTAGTAGTGGGTGTGATAGGATCAAACTCAGCCTCCTTGTGAGGACAAATGAGGAGCTACTTTAATAACAATGGTGGCTGTTCGGTTGGTATTTGTGGGCTGATGCAATTGAGGTTTTTTTTAGTGGAGGGTATAGGGGGTAGGGGGGACAGGGCAGGAGGTCCAACACAAACACTGTGGCAAAAAAAAATAGTACACTTTAACAAGGTAATTAACAGCTTTATCCAAGGACTATGAATAAGGAAGTTAGCTGAGAGAATTATTTTTATCGGTATGTTCAAAACTAGTTTTTTTTAACTTTGCATAATTTTTTATATAAAAGATAGTGCATATCCATTTTAATTGTTGGCTATCGAGAGTAAGCCAAAAAATGTAAGAACCTGCATTGGTTGGTTCCCTTATGTCATAGAGTAGTACCCTTCCATCGTCGCAGGCACTAGCGAACACATTATCGTTGAGAGGATCCATGGATATTCCATACACAGGCTGCTCGTGGAGGAAGAAATCAAAAGCTTCTCCCCTGGAAATAAACCATGTGATACATTTCATACAATTTAGTTTAAGTAAATAATTGAAACTTAACTAAAATGAAAGGTCATAGCTGATACATATGAAGGTAAAAATTAGTAAACATATTCACAATTAATAGTAAAATTCAGTAAAAATTGTGAAATTTGATTAAAGGGCCTTTTTTTAATAGAACCCCACTAATATTAATGACTATCTCAGGAGAAAGGAAGTAGAGAGTATTTTATAAAAAGTGCACCTGTATTACCATAGAGAGGGTAGGAAAACCAAAGGAATAAATCAGCTAGATGAAAAACCACACCTAGTGTGCCAGGCAGAGAAATGAGCCTCAACATTTCCATTATTGGTAGTCAGTATATTATAATCCTAAGACCTTAAACTGTGTAATCCACTTGGGTGGGTTTCCATTCCCCGTGAAGTTGATACTCTTTACTCTTTATGTATTACTATTACACTATTTTATCCATTAAAATCATATATTTGTTAAAATATATACGTTAGTAAATTACTTTTAAGCTTTGTGATTATGACATTACAAACAAAATATATGCTATAGCATTCCTGTTGAATAGAATTTAAAGCAAAGTTCCAATACCAAGAAAAATTTGATCAACATGACATTTTGGCAGTCCTGTTAATCTGGGGTTTAGTGCAATTATTTTTCTAGAAATTCCTTGATATAAGATCAAGTTTAGGAAAAATTAATTTGGCATGTATAGATTCTTACCTTTATCATTGAATAAAGCATCTTAATGTTTTTATAATTCCTAAAAGAAGGCAACAGTCAAGAACTACTTAATGATTTTTCCCCAAAGCTCAAAATTCAAGATAATTCCCAATTATTCTTGTTCACACGCTTAGTGACCACCATGTAAAAAGCTAAGCCAAGGGAGTGACCACTACTTTAGAAGTCAGAAACATTGGCTCAAAGTACCCTTCCTTGTTGTGAAATACTCACGTCTCAATGTCATGAGCAATGACTTGATCATCGTTTCCTGCTGAGAATACCTTCTTGCGGGTGCTGTCGAAACCGAGACAGAAGATGTTGCTGATGTGCTGGGTATTCATGGCGTGGGGCTGACCTGCTCCTGTGATTGCTTGCTCCACATCCCAAATTAGGACTCTACGGTCATCACCACCTGTGGCAGTTTACAGAATGGTTGTGACTTCATATCCTTTAATTGAACTCTTAATAATCTAATGATTGAATCAGAAGTTTTTAATAATTATTATTTTGTAGCCTTTAAGTGGTGGTGCTAGAAATAAAACTACAAATTCATATGCAGTTGTTAATAACACCTAGATATCACCTCTACTCTATTTTGGTATTTGTAGCAACATAAATATTTTTAGTACACAGTAGTTCAATAAGTGGCAAACCAAATTTCAAGCTTGTCAGAACTGATTTGAGTGTTCTGAGGATAATTTTTACTAATGGTTTCCCACTCTACTGTCAACAAATGAGACTACATATCCTCCAAACTTGCATTCCTTCATCCTTATCCTAATCGTGCAATCAAACGCGAAGAGCCCAGATGGGTAGAGCATCTGGTGAAAAAAAAATAAAAAATCATTTTTAGCTAGACACATTTTCCCCCTTTAACTTCAGGACGATTAGTGTGGCCAAATGATAGGATAGGCAACCAAGAGGTAAAGGGAACTCTACATCAATGCAAAACACTAAGGGGCTGTGCTACGTGAGTGAACAAAATGGAACAGCGCAGACTGTGTGGCGAGAAACAGCAAATTGAGGCGGTGGTCTCGTAGAGGCAAATTCAGGACACAAGCCAAAAAGAGTTCAAATCAGTAACCATGATGTCATCAAGGACACATGAATTCAATCAATTGTTAATAGACTACAAAAAGCTAAATGGAAAAATCAAGCAAATGCCATCTGTTTGGAAAGGGAATCTTGTGTTGAATTTCACCATTTAGAGAGAAACAGGGTGACCTGGTGGTCTAGGGGTAAGGTGTCAGACTTCTATGCTGGCGGCCGGGGTTCAATCCTCGGTCCCGGCAAAGATTTATCTGATTACCAAACCCTTCCTTCACCTCTGACAAGACATCTTGTGAATGTGAGGAATGCCAGGCCTCCACCGTGGTTCNCTGACAAGACATCTTGTGAATGTGAGGAATGCCAGGCCTCCACCGTGGTTCAGATTCCACGTTAAACTGTAGGTCCTTCATTTCATCTCACGATCACCCTACCATTACACATTAGCGTAAGTGCGTATAACCCGAACGGGTAGTAAGACGCGGTGCTAATAATAATAGAGAGAAACACACATTAAACATTAAAGAATTAAAAGGGGATGGTAATTACTACTTGTCCATACACCTATATTGTTTGGATTTATATATCTGATAAGGTTTTGAATTCACGTTTTTCACTGTAGAAATAATGTATCATAATTTTGGAAAAAAATTAATTTAGTTACTTCAACAATTTCAGAGCGGGGACCACTCTCTATCTTTAAGCAATTGGTCATGGTACCTAGTTTTTATTCAGGGTGTCCAGCCAAACTATATTTTTAAATTCCCTGACTTTTCCAGGTTTTCCAGATCCAATTTACTTTTTCCCAAACCACTATTTATCGATATTACGTATATTACAAAAATAATTTTGTAAGACTACAGATTAAATAGTATGTTTTTTTTTCTAGATACACACACATTCTGAAGTTGTATCACTCAGTAAACAGATTAAATAATTTTTACCTCCGGGGAAGTGGACTATTTTAAGTTAAAAATAGATTTCAGTAAAATTGTATTGAGCCATTAAAAGATTGCCACAAGCAAGAAAGATATAAAATAGTTGTGGGACAGAGTCCTTCTTAGTTCCTTCTACTTAAAATGTAGGCCTAATCAAATTTTGCGCATGTGAATAATCATGACTCAACTTTGGCTAAAGACACGTGGCAGAAGGGTGGAAAGACACAAAACTCGCTTGTTGACCTTGAGAAGTAATATTGATCTGATCAACATGGACAATGGTGTGAACGTGATTACAGCTAAGTATTAACTGGAAGAAAATTGTTATTTTGACTGTGAATCAAAATATGAGGCTTTATATAGATGAAATGTAAAATTTCCAGAAATTTAATAAAATTCTTTGTGTATAGCCCGAACGGGTAGTAAGACGTGGTGCGGTGCTAATAATAATAATAATGATAATAATAAAATTCTTTGACTTTTCCATGACTTTTCCCTGACCAAGCAAATTCCCTATTTTCCAGGTTGCTGGACACCCTGTTATTTTTCATGTTACAAAGCACACATCTATTTTTTACTTCATTGATTCAGCGAGTTCTGAAATTTTAATCACCAAACTAGATGTAATTTCACCCAACCAAAATACACAAAACAAACACTTCCTGTGAATGCTAGAACAGGAGTTGTGAAGATAAATACTCCTTTTTTATGAATGCTCAGAAAAAGGGCCGTGAGCCTTTCTGCGCATTTCACACAAAAGTATCACAATATTTTATTGTATCAGCTGCTTGGAATTCGGCCCCGCCACTCGCCGCATTACTTTGCCTTTATGTAGGACACTTCCATGTCAGCAGTGTATTTTATATCTTCTCTTTGCATGAGTTGCTCGTGCCGCTCTTGCTTCTGTTCGCTCACTTGTTATAACAATATTGTAATATTTTAGACACAAAGCAAACAATCACATCCTATCCCCTCCACTAAGTAAATCTGAAAGATCAAATTTCTTTCAGTAGTACTAATTGCCCTAAAACATATTATTTCACTTTGATGGGTCATTAATTTATTTGTGAGATAAATTGAGTTGAAGAGACACAAGTGTAATTTAGTAGGAATAATAGCACTTCTAACGATAGCCTTTCCCAGAGAGGCCCTACCCTTGAAGGGAAACTTACCTTGCTTGTAAGCAAAAATGTATGAAATCAGCTTTACCGCAAGATTCCTCCCATATAAAATGATTCAACTTGTAGACCTATTCCTGCTTTGAAAAAAATGTCATAAGCCCATTTAAATAGTTGAAAACCATTAAGGTTAGGAGTTCTGTCTAACTGAGGTGATTATTAATACAATACGTGAATGTTAGGAAAAAAGGAAACCGTAACCTGGCTCAACATTGCATTATTTTACTTGTGAAAAAAATAAGTACTACTGCTTTCTCCTTTAGTTCCAACTGGAGAATTGGTTGACAGACCAATCCTTTAAGAGAATATAAAAATTCGAAGGAATTGAGTGAAAAATATCCACATCAATAGGCATACAGTCTCATACATCAACCTTGTCTAATTTAGTTTGCCGGTGATGGGGAAATTTCAATCCTGGCTGAGTGTACTGAGGGTTTTTTCTAAATGATTTTCAACTCACCCTTACTGCAAATGTGCTACATTTCTTTAAATTCTACCTTCCACATTAGAATAGGTTACATATACATATGATCTGAAAAGGTAGTAAAATGCACAAAAATGTTATACAATAATCTCCTAATTCCAAAGTTGAATTAATAATTTATGATAATGTTATAAAAATTATTCATTTGTAATAGGGTTATTTATTTTTAGGAAACTACTCCAAATCTTGAAAATGAATGTTGACTTGGAAATAGATAAGGATTTAAAAAAATTAGCGCACATCATATTAAATTACTGTGGAAATAATTTATCTTTGACTAGTAACTTAAAAAAAATCATTTTATTATTTTTAAAACGCACAACAATTCAGTAAACTAAATAGGGGTTAGTAAATTTAATTTTACTATGGTTACTAAGTTTTTGGTATAAGAATAATAAAGGTTTATGTTGACCTACTCACATGATATACAAAACATCGCTGGGTCACTTAGTGTTAATCTGAGGACTCGAATAGCATGCAATAATTAATATAATACTAAAAACTATCCTATCCTGACTTAATCTAACCTTTAATGTGTCAATAAATAACAATTTCAATTGAAATGGGCAATATTTTTATAATAAACTACCTGTTTTTTAAATAAAACATATTTTAATGAGAAGGAATGGAATTATATGGCATGATCATTAATACAATATTTTAGGAAAAACATTTTATTGCCGCATTTAAGAATAGGTTTGGGTAGGTTAGGATATTTTTGTAGGAAAAGAAACCCATTGTTTTCACATTAGTGCTCTATTCATGTATTGTAGTACTACACACTGTCAGTGTTGTTCATCCTGGAGTACATGTTGGTTGGTACTACCAGAGGTAAGTAAATGTATATAGGTATGCATATATCAAGTGAGACATTTAAGTTGAGACACCAAAATATCCTGAAAACAAAGCATTTTAGAAATAATTGCATTTTTTTTTAGGACAGATAAGAACACCACTAGTTATTTTTTGTTTAGTGGGTGTCTTCAAGGTTATTTTGAGGTCAGCTTTGTTTTTTAAATTAAAATTTATATTTTTCGTAATACCATTTTATACTACACAAAAAAGTTTTGTTGATAGATTTTTTATCAATTTTTAAAGATATGTTAACCATTATTTTTTTATAATTTTTATTCAAGGACCTTTTATTACATTAGAAGTGTATCAATGTTAATGACACAGTAATCAATTAGAACATTTATTTAAGTAATTTTGTAAATAATATTGCATTTTTTTAATTAAGACTATAAACATAGTATAATAAAAAGTTTTGAATGAAAATTGTTATTAAAAACAGGTTACAAGTTAAAATGTCTATTTGATGTCGAAAAAAATAATTTGTAGCATAAAATTGCATTAAGAATATTATAGTTTTTCATTTAAAATAGTTTAAATAGTTAAAGACATCTACAAAATCAAAAATAGCTAGTGTGGTTTCTTTCCTTCTCAAAAACAAAAGCTTTTTAATCAACACCATTTTTCATAAAAAAATATAGGCCTATATGTCAGCAGCATCAACGGTTTCCAGTCTGTGGACGGGTAAAATGCTTCCATTTTCCTCTATCCTTCAACCATTCTTCCTCCTTTAATAGCTTCAATTTGTCTCCTCTCACTTGAACAATTTCTGTTCATGTTTATACTCTTAACAGTTAACATGCTTGTCACAAACTTCATTCCCATGGCCTCCAGTTTCCTAGTCTCTCTTACATTAAATATCAATGTTTCTGCTACATACATGACAATGGGTACAAAGTACGCCCTCCACAACACTTCCTTACACTTCAAGGGCACTTCTCTACTCCATAGCAGATCTCTTACACAACTATAGAACTTTTCCTCCTGTACACTTCTCATCAAATCCTCTCTACTTCCACCCTTCTCCTCAATCACGCTTCCGAGATATTTTACTTTCTGTACTTTCCTTATCTCAACTCCATCCCCCTTATAGCTTTGCTAGGACTTACCCTCTTCCTTGTCACTACAATAACTCCACACTTTGCCCTGCTAAATTTCATTCCATGCTCTTTTCACTACCTCATTACATTCTTGTAGCTGTTCCTGCACTTCCTCTTCCTTCTCTCTCCATACCATCAAGTTATTAGAAAACATTGTAGGTTTTATTCTGCCCTCCTCGAGTTTTTCTGCCACTATGTTCACGATTATTTCCATTACTCTTACAAATAGTAATGGTGCAAGAGCTCTCCCCTGCTTTACTCAATTTTTTATTTGGAGCCACTCCGTCTTTTCACTCTACATCTTAACACAACTCCTGTTATCCTCATAATGGCACATGCTTTTCACTCTTATTACATTTCCACTTAGGCCTCCTCCATAGCTTTCCAAACTTTATTTCTATCCACGCTATCATATACCTTCTACACATCCATAAATACCATTAACAAGTTTTTCCCATATTTATACCTTTCTTCCATCAGCTGTCATATGGCAATGATTAAGTCTTTGGAGACTTGTGTTTCTTGAATCCTTGCCGTTTTTCTCTCCAAATTCCATTTATTTTCTTTCTTATTCTCTTTAGCAGTAGCTTGGACAGTGAAATATCAGCATTATCTGCCTGTAATTTTACACCTCTTCACCTTTCCGTTCTTTAAAATAGGTATTTGGCCTATAACTCCTTTTTCCATGCTTCCGGTACCTTGCGCTCCTTCCAAACCCCTCTCGGCACTCTGTACAACCTTTGTATGTATATACTTCATCTATTGCTCTTATTTTCGGTCAGTTCATTCACACCTGGTGCTTTTCCTTGATTCATACTCTTTAATGTGTCATCCACCTCATTCCTCCTCTTCTACTATTACTCCCTGCTACTCTGTTTCACTCTCATCCCTTTCCTCTTCCATGTTTAACATTATCTAAAAATATCTCATTCATAGTTCTTTTTCTTCCTCTCCTGTCTTCAATGTCCTTACCTTTATATCTATAATTTTAACTTATTATCTTTTCTCCCTCCTTCTGTTTATTACTTGGTTAAATAACACCTTCTTACTTCCTTCCACATCCCATTTCTGTCCATTATCCAATCCTTCCTGGCTTCCTGTAAAACTCGCTTCCCTCTTTCTTCTTCTTCTTCTTCTTATATTCTTCCTCAGGTTCCTCATTCCTATTCTTAAAACTCCCTCTGAATGCTTTATTATTATCCTCCACTGCTGCCTTCCTCCTGGCATTCCATCAGGGTGTTTCCTTCCTCTTCTTCTTATTACTTGTCCTCCCGCATACCTTACCTCCTCTGCAGCTCACAGTCAGCCTGTCCTTAAACCTTTCCCATTCAACCTCCACACTGTGCATCTCACGCTTGGGTATTAAGATTTTTACCTCTCTTATGTACATATCTTTTTCCTCTTCATTTCTTATCCTCCACACCTTTCTCCTACATTCCCATCCCTTTTATGTCTGCCACCAACAACCTGTGGCCACTTTCAAACGACACATTTGGTATACCTTGATGTTTATGGTCTGCGTTTTAATTTCTTCATCATGATAAAGTAGTCTATCACTGACTTTTTCTATTCAACCCAAATGTATCTAGTGATCTTATGACTTTCTCTTTTCTTCTTATACCAGCTGTTTGCTACTTCCATTTTATTTCTTGTACATAGCTCCAACAGCCTTCTACCCTCTTTGTTTCTACATCCACTACTCCCCTCCCCTAGGGCAGTCAATATTTATTTGTTAATGGTAAAATATGTAAACAGTGTTTTTATTACAAACATTTTGCATTTTTTAAATCTAGTTTGATAAAGATTATTATAGAAGGAAAGGTGAAAGGGATAAATTGAGGAAGGAGACCAAGACGGGAGTAGGCCTACATGGATAGGCAAAAGTGGAAAGCTGAAGCAAACCAATTGATTACCTATAATATTTTATAAATGTAAAAATACATTAATTCAGTTGGTTTAATAACATTTTATGAAAAATATATTAATTCATTTTGTCTTTGGAATTTTTTTTATAAACCTTAATTCTGGGTGTTCAGCCAAACTTTATTTTAAAATTCCTCGACTTTTCCACATTTTCCAGGGCCAATTTCCAACTTTTCCAGTCACTATATTATAAACATTATTATATTAAGATCACTAATAATTTAATAATATTTGAGATACATACACATTTTGAAATTGTAGCACACTATTAAGGGGTTAAAGGTTTCAGCCTAAAGCAATGGGCCATTGGGTTGTGCGATCTAAATTAGATTTCAGTTAGATTATATTGGGGTATTAAAAGATTGCCTTACATGGGCTAATGAACTAATGACTCAACTTTGGCTAAAGACACACAATAGAGGGGTGGAAAGGTGAGACGAAAATCTAATGTTGACTTTTATAATTGAGGTTAGTATACTTAATATGGACAAGTGTAGTAAAAGAAATTCACAGTGAGTATTAACTACAAGAAAAATGTTATTTTGATAATAGATTATTATAAATGAAAGTAGCATAGGACTATTATTTTTGTGAATGTGTGAAAATTACAGAAATTTGATTAAATTCCCTTACTTTTCCCTGACTAAGCAAATTTCCTGACTTTTTCCTGTTTTCCAGGTTTTCCAGGTCACTGGACACCCTTTAAATTAATTCGGTTTGTAAATTTTGTAAGTGATTAAAGACATAGTAAAACTTAATTTTTTAACTAAAAAAACTCACTTATCTAATTAGAGTTGTCTACAAAATCCTAGATTAGGACTTAGCTATACAAAACCCAATGCTGATTTAACGTATTTATTAATACACATTAACCATTTACAGGTAGAACAATTTCCTTTTTTAACATACAAAGATAATATTTTGTATGTGAATAATTAAGTTATTATTATATTATTTTGATTAAAAGCACTTTGTACATTTTCTAATGAAATGACCCGAAGTAGACTGTCACACATTTAAATCAAACCAGGAAAAGATGTTTCTACAATTGCGTCGGAAATATTTTGGAAAGTAAAATAATATTTCTGTGGTGCACAATGTTTTTAATGTCCATAACTTATTCAAAACTATCCCAATAAAAACAAATTCTGATGAAATATTGTTTTAAAATATTTTATGAGAAGGAATTGAAGGATCAAGCGAGCCTAATAGAAAAGGAATCCATAGGACCATACATCAAAATAGTGTGGAGTTAAATATATTTAAGAATCAAGGAATTTAATGGAAAATATGTTGACACATGAAAGGTTCGGTTTTGTTTGTTTGTGATAGTTTATTATAATAAAAATGTTCAATATCTCACATTAAACACTTTTGGTGACATATTGTGAACTTCTTTTAAATGGTTATGTTTTTACGTTCTTTTGTGTATTGATTTATTTTAATAATATAGAATCAGTTTTAAAATATTGATTTTGTTAGGCATAATTGGATTTTTTTTTCTTAATAAATGATTATAATTATAAAATTCATCATATTACATAAGAATAATTTAAGAATCTCGCCCTTGGCGCACACTGGTTCCCGTGTAATGTTTCAAACTCTTTTTCAATGTTACAAATCAGCTGTTATTGACAGCTTTTAAATTACATTAACGAAGTTCAATTTCTAAAGAGATAAATTATAGAAATAAGAGACATGTTAGATAAATGAAATGAGATCATTAATATACGCATTTAAATTTAAATTCAAGAATAATACAAGTAAAATGAAAAATATTAGAGAAAAACTTTGATAAATAGAAACTTTCAATATGAATATCCTGCTTTGCTCAGTGCTGAAATGGGGTAATAGTTTAACATAAGAATAAAAGAATGTTATAAATAAATACCAGATAGTATTACATCAGTTACTTATATATTAAAAATACAATTACACTATTTCCTCACCGGATGCCAGAAGCTCCCCTTTATTGGAAAATTCTATGGCGTTAACACAGCCATAGTGAGCATAAAGGTTTTTTCTGTATAAATTACGAGCTAAGTAAAATCTTTCCCTTAATAATTCTTTTTTAAAACCAATTCGATCATTATACTGTCGTTTTAAATAATATCTTAGTGGATTTGACGGCGACGGCTTGGCCATGGCCAAATAATAAACCGAAGTCTTCCGTCAACAGTAATCTTTTAGTCTCCTCCCTTCTCGTTTAACACTGAATTCACGTCCACAATAATTTTAGTTTACTTTCCAATCAGCTGCGAGGATCGTGTTGATTGTACAAAATTCTTCTGACGCTTAAAACGCAATATAGCCATATTCACTAATAAAAAATTATCAGCAACAATCCTTTCAATATTAAATAAATAAGTCTACAGAGTTAACATTTATAATTTATGTATTTGTTCCTTTCATAAAAATTATTTTAAGCCTGGCTAGTGACTAATTATTATTAAAAAGAAGAAATATTGTTGTGGTGACCGAAATTACTTTACAAAAAAAGAGAAATTTCTCTGTTACTAGGTACTTTATTTTAACGATAAATTTGATAAAGGACTTGCTATTTGCCATCAACTTTAAATGAGCCCTATAATTTAATGAACAAAAACTTTTGTTTTGAAGTGCGATCAGGAAATAATTCCACGTTCTCCGCCACGTTTTTCTGCTATAGCAATCTACTTATATATATATANNTATATATATATATAAGTATATATATATATACACACACATTTCCAAGCTTGGAGAAGTAAAGATGTAAAAGTCTATAGGCCTCAAAAATATAATAAAGGGGTGCTACTGTTTTTCATTAGCAGTGAGGTTGCGTACTGATAAAAGTTTTATTTGTAAGGTACACACTTATGACACTTTACTCAAAACATTATGAAAAAACCTATCCTTTATCTATGCTCAAAACCTTATGTAAGAGTTGGTCAGACATTGAAGCTTTTTAGTTGTACAATTTACCGCTATACGAGAAAGCGTTGGGATTACTGCGGATAATTGTGAAGTTTAATAACAACAAAGTTCAGATGTATAATATTTTATTTCTGTACAATGAGTTTACATGTCAAAAATAAAAATAAACATAAGTTTCTAAATTGTTTTAAAACTGACGTGTCAATGTGTATGCGCCCTCAAATTTAAAGGGGCGTGATTGTGAAAAAAAATACAAGAGAGATTTATGGTTAAAAGAAATTAAGGAAAAGAAATATAATAATCTAATGATGGATTTTGTGAAAAACATTTTTGGCAAAAGATATTCTACAAGAGTTGATTGTAACAGATATTGATGAAAGAATTTCCAAAAAGGACGAGTGCAATTGCTTTTTATAATTCAAGATTAGTTTTTCTCTTAATTATTTCCACATTGGTTGATCAATATTTGCAATAAAAAAGTCTGCTAGATATCAGTATTATTTACACTCAAACATATTTGACAATACCACATTTAAAAAGTAACACTATTTGTTTAGGTTTTTTAGTGGCACTTGCCACAAAAGTACCTATCCAATTATTCATAAAGAACTGAAACTGTTCATATTCTGACATGTTAACCCCTCTTAATATGAAAACACTATAGCTTGGTCGTAACAATTTATATGTTTCAGCAAGTAATATTACTACAGTAATTTAATTAAATAATATTTAGGAATGATAGTTACTATCAATGATGATCTTGGCGCTTAAGTCAAATATGAATATTCCATTCACGGTAGGAGTTACTCTCTGAAAGGTCTTTTTTCCTACCAATATCCTGCTATATAATAGACTTCTGATAGAGAAAAAGGCCTTTCAGAAAACAATTCCTTCGGTGAACGGACTTTAATTTGAAAAATTTCTACTTAATGGCGGGAAACAAGCCTAGGACCATTGTAAGGAGTTAGTACAAAAATACTATGTTTAAATCTAATTTCTTAAATCATAAAACTATGTTGAAACTTTATAGACTGTATGCAAGAACGAAATGAGTAAATAAGGTTAGTAGTATTTATTTGCCTATGTATTTAGCCTTTAAGATAGCTAATTAACTCCACTCACATTTTCAAATGTAAATTAATATTTTTTAAATCCGCTTAAAAATCACACTTCTCATTCACTCTTCACCTTTGCTTATATCATTCTTGCATTCTGCCATATCCTTTTATTAAGAAAAGACTCTAATTTTCGTATTCAGAAATATGACCCTAAATGCTATTTATTAGGATTAAATATAAAATCTCCTAAGATGTTATTAGCTAGATGGTTAGACTGATTGATGGTTTAGTGCTATCATACATCAATACTTTAATAAATAATAATTTATAGTCATGTTTATATTATCAAATTTTACTAAACAAATAATTAGCATGTGATTTATAGCACAGTATTTCAAATTTAAATGATCTTACATCTATGAGCAAATTATTAATTGTAATTTATAAGATATAATTTGTTGGGGGCTATTCTTTTTATTCCCTAGTTATCACATTTGAAATAAAATAATTGTTGTCTAACAGTAAAATGTAATTTGGTGTTTATTCTAAAGTCCAAAGATCAACTAGTATAAAAGATATAAAAACCTTGGATTGAGTAGAAATTATATTAAACTCCAAATTTCAAAATCGTTTCCACATTGAATTCTATTATCACATTTGGAAGTAGGTTCCTTACTACATTTTATTATGTTTTTCAAAAATTAAAATGCAAATTTAGAGGTTCAAACTTCTCTTATTAAACTTAAATTGCGTGCTATTCCTTAACGACACTAACGCTATTTGGCTTCAAAGTTTGATCACTGGAACTAAAGAGTAGCCAGACCCGTATATCTTAGACTCTGGTAAGTTATCATGTCGGCTGCCAGCCATTGTTTCTATATAGCTGGCATAATCTTCTGTCGTCTGCATACCATCGTGTAAGAAAGATGGAAACTTTGAAGTATCTCTTCCTCTATTGCACATACACAAGACAATGAGGCATTTTGATTAGGTTCTCTGTTGTGATTGAATTTTAACTTATGATATAAATCAATGTGTCATTGGTTAAATGAACTTGCTGTGTTAATAAAAGGATTGAAAAGATTAACAAAACTCGTGACTTGATTCTTTAAATAAGTTGCTGTAGACTGTAGTCATACTTCCTACAAACATATTAATTAAATGATAGTTTGAACTACTTCTACACAAAGTTTCTAAATAAACAAATTTAATTAAGTTTCAAGATATCTTATTTAATTTTATTATAGCTATTGAACATTCAAAATAGTATATGTTTTGATACCATTAACCAGCTTATAGACAACTTTTAATACATTGTGCATAGCGATACTTTGTACAATATTATCAACTAAATGATCGTTTGAACACGATTTCCAGGACCAGGCCATGCTATGATACAGAGAGGCGGCTGCATAAGGGGGTGGCATAAGCAATGAAATCAAAGAACCATTCAATGATTAAAATTCTTTAAGCAAAGCTTTTGTATATTGGTCTATGATATTCTGATATTGCTATATTCGATATATGATTTATCGCACGCCTCTTCCTAAGCGCTTTCGGCTTACTTTGATTTCGGTTTCTAGTGCAGGTTGATCGTTGGCTAGCGTTCATTGAAATACTTTTGGTCTAACAGCGCGAAAATATTATTTTTGTTTGTAATATACCACGTGGCCGCTCCTAAAAGTTGAGGTGGCAATTTATCAAAAAAGACAATTGCACCTGATACGTGTTGGAAGTTCTGCTTTAAGCTTACAATTATTGACAATATTTGATTTTAATGTTAGTTTGTCTCGAGAATTAGAAAGTGCTGTACTGTGTTAAAATCAATAAATCGGATGTATAATATATCTGTATAGGTATTATTTTTTGCATTTATACTAATTCAGTTTTTCTGTTTACTTATTGCCATTGAAAATGATTATGTTATGACAATAGGGACTCGAATTAAAAAGTGGCATTTGCATTACCTGGGTATATCTCACGTGCGGAACATGTGCCTGTGTGGGATAGATAGCGAGTTATTTAGGTAATATTGGGCAACTTCTGAGTTCTGTGTGTGATAGAGTGAGAGTTGCTTAGGAAATATTTGCATTTGCCTATTTTTGCCTTTGTTATTTATTGCTATATTTTTACCAAATTCATCTACGTTGAAATGGATACAGTACAATAACAAGTTAAATAAAGGCATAAGTCAAAACGACTGGTAGCTGTCAATTTGACAGATATTCGTTATCTATTTATTATGTTCTGTTACCTACAAATCTTACTAGCTTTGCAACTCATTTCTTTCGCTATTTTATATACCCTATTTTAATAGCAGGATAAGCATAATCATTCTTAATCATTTTAAATGATCCCCCTTCAGTTGCATCTTTGGGAAAGACTTTGAATTTTTATTAGAGTATGGAACAGAAAAGGATAAAACTGTCTGGGAGTCAATATAAAAAGATGCGCTTAAAGAAAGAGGAACTAGGAAGAAAGCTAAGTTAAGTTATGTAGGAATTCATAGTAAAAAATTCCTGTTTATATGAGCAATCCACATCCACATCAACAGTGACTACTTTGAATTTGGCAAATAAAAACTCGGTGTCACCCCAATCACTTCCAGAAGAAGGTATTATAGAGAGCCAAAAAATAGCACCATCATAAGTTTATAAAGAGCTAGGTAGAGGTAGACAGCAGATATTATACGAAATTCCTTCTGATACTGCATTATGGAATGCTTTCTGCATGGCATCTGAAACTCGTCAAATACTGGTTGTGAGGGGTTCACATTAAATTAAAGAATTCGTGTTTCCTATTAGTGAAGGAGGGTGTAGATTTTCGCCCTCGCATTATTTATTTTTGTTTTTTGTATATTATTTGAAAATTTGTCTGCTATAAGTGACTGGCCCAAAAAAAGCTATTCTGACTAAGGAAATCTTATGAGAGATCTCTTAATCTTACAATGCATGAAAAGTCTGTAAATCACAAAAATGCTTTTAGAGCATGGGAAGAATTGTATATTCGATTAAAGCAAAACAAATCTATTGACGCTGAATATCAACGAATTATGGATATGGAAATTCATCATTGGAGAGGAGATCTTACAAGAATTGTGTCAATAATTAGACTATTGGCTTCTCAATGATTAGCTTTTGGTAGAACAACAGAATATTTGTTTCAGCCTAATGACGGAAACTTCCTAAATTTGGTAAAATAGCTTTCTAAGTTTGATCCGGTTATGTGAGAATAAATCAGGAGAGTTCAAGATGAGTCTGATATATGGTCTGTGACTTATCTAAGCAATAATATACTAGATGAATTGATAAATTTTATGGGAAATGTAGTTTTAAGCAAAATTGTCGAAATAACAAGAATCCCTAAACATTTTTCGATAATCGCCGATTGTACCCCAGAGGTAAGTCATATTGAACAGCTCTCATTAACAATAAGAGTTGTCTCTTTTAACGCCGTTCAAAATAAATAAGATACTGAAGTATTCTTTATTGTTTTCTTAACTAGTGATTCAACCGGGGAGGGTTTGATAGAACTTATTCTGATATTTTTGGAAAATTTAGGTTTTGAGTTGAAGTGACTTAGAGGACAAGACTATGACAACGGAGCTAATATGAAAGGAGTAAGAATGGGTGTGCAAAATAGAATACTTGAATCATATTAAAGGGCGTTTTATGTGCCCTGTGCATATCATTCTTTAAACCTAGCTGTGAATTATGTAGCGTTTTCTACAGAAACATTTTTTTTTCTTATTGTACAAAACTTTACACCACTTTTTTTTTATGGTTTTACAAAGCGTTTGGAAATGCAAAAAAAAAAAAATATGTTTCACCATTAACTCTCAATCCATTGAGTTCTGCTAAGTGCTCAAGCAGAGTATACTGCGTTAAAATCTCAACGATTTCAACTTTGCGAAATCTATTATGCATTATTCAAAACAATAGAATACGTCAACAGAGATGCAGAAACTAAAGTTAAACCAAGAGGGTTAGCAAAAAATATTAAAACTTTCAAGTTTACATGCGGTATAATTCTTTGGCATGATATTTTATTTGAAATGAATTCAGTCTCGAAGCTATTGCAATCTGTAAATATACATTTTTCAGATGGTTTAAGGATTTTATTAGAAACCATACAAAAAGTGAAAAGTTAAAGACAATCTGGATATGATCAGATGAAAATTTTTGCTAATGAGATTGTAGAGAATCTTGAATACAGTACAGATTTTCCTGCCGAAACTGAAGTTAGAGCGAAAAGGAACAATTTGATTACGAATAATCTGTCAATGAACCCTTAACCCAACAATCCTATGCTATATTTTGTCCCAGGTTTACTTAGGGAGAGGTTTCTCGAGGCAACTTCTTTAATGTACATTTTTATTGATAAATGCATAACTATCATAATATATGTATATATTATACATTTTTGATTATTTATTACTGTGTAAAGAATATATTTTTTTAATAAGTTCACAATTGTCTGTGCACATTAGTGTTTTCTTAGAGTGTTTTATACGAACAATTTATGCATGCCAACGCTGAATATAGTTGACCAGTAAATAAATATAGAGTGATATCACAAATGATATGAAAAATTACCAGCTTTAAATAATCTATATAGATTGATACAAATAAATCTAAATGTAAATGAATCTAGTTTAGAAATTATGTGTAAAATCATCCTAAGGGCTTTTCCAGTAGCCCTACTTAATAAAAACTACAACAGTTGATAAAATGTTAATAAATAAACTTCTTGAGTTGGGTTGCCCCCTCACCCCTTCCTCCTTAAGATAGCTAGGGTTAACAGAGGAGAATAAATTGAAAAATAAACTTTTTCAATTATATTATGGACATTACCCTCAATTCTCTGAATGATCGATTCACGCTTCTGGAAACCCATAGCAAAAATTTTCAGTTTTTATATGAGATTTTAAAAAAGACTCAAGGATATAGATGACATAACGCTAGAAAATTATTATACTGTCTTCAATCAATACTTTCGGTCAAAAATAAATCAAATATAAATGCAAATGATCGTCAAGAAGAATTACGCAATGTATCCCGAATGGTACCAAATTATATGAAACCCTAGGATGTTTTTAATTATTTGTGCTAAAATAACTTTATTACTTTATATCCGAATACTTTTTAGCTCTGAGAATTTTATTAACCCTCCCTGTCTCTGTCGTTAGTGAGGAAATATGTTTTTCCAAATTAAAATTAATAAAACACTACTTAAGTAGTTCATTATGCCAAACAAAACTTAGAAATGTGTCATTAATTTCTATTGAATATACACTGGCTGCCACTCTATACTACATATCACTAATTAATGAATTTGCTAAATTTAAAGCTAGAAGTGTATAACTGTAGTGGTTTGTTGTGGTTGATATTATTATTTTAAAGTAGTATATATTTTCAAAATAAAAATAGTATACATTAATTTTGTATAATTAATAATAAATCACAATCAAAGGTTATTTTAAAGGAAAAAAAAACACACTCAAAGGGTGGCATTCCGAAGACTTGCATCATACTGAGAAAATCTACCACATGGCCCTGACGACTCCTACACAGAATATCTCGTTCAAACAAATGTGCAAAAGTTTGAAGCTACCTTGTTTCATTATAATTATCAAAATTTCAGTATAAGATGGTTTCTGAAATTAATCTACAAGCTAAGAGCCAGCGTTGAATACATTTTAGTATAAAAACACTTCCCACAAGCATACAACCTAAATATACGTTTGAAGTTAGACAATTACACAAAGTTTATTATTCAAACAAATGTTATCAAGGTTTAAAATACCTTATTTTATTTTATTGTAGCTATCGAACTTTCAATATAATATGATTTCTGAACATTATACAAGCTAAGCACCAACATTAAATAATACATTGTAATATAAAAATACTTCTTACAAACATATAATCTAAATGATCGTCTGAAAGGAAAACGATTACACAAAGTTTGTAATTAATAACTCATATAATTAAGTTAAGATACCATATTTCATTGGGTGAAGTGGAGTAAAGATAGAGTCTACTTCGTAGAATCTAGGGATTAGACTTAGCCCCAACTAATGCCAAAGTGAATAATTAGATGCGATGTCTAGGTAGATGTATCCTGCCCAGACCAGAAATAACAGTAGTTTCTACAGTGGTAGATACAACTCAAGTGTTAGATACAATTTATTTTGGACTATAAAACAGCGTCCACATGAAGGGAAAGTTGAAAATATATTGTTAAAAAAAACACTTTCAGTACAACCGGTGTAGCAGGACATATTTTGACTTGGACTTTTTAGGTAGTGGTTCTTTGTCAATGCCACATTTTTTTAAAGCTCTCTGTCAACGCCATTATGTAGCTCCTAGTAAATTTTTATACTAGGAAATTTTTAGCTACCTAGCGATTCTTTGTTAATGACACCCTTAGGAATGGTTATCTGTGTGTGTGTGTGTGTGTGTGTGTGGACAAAAGATTCGATTAAACAACGCTGGTGTTGATGCGGTGAAGGCTTTAGTTAATAACTAAGGTTTGAGAGTTATAGCCATCCGTTTTTGGGAAGTCAAGTATCCTCCATGTGTTTGGGCAGTTACTGGCAAAAACTCCGCAGTTGAAATGTCAATATTTTCACTTTCAAATCGTAACAGCTATTTACATCTATTAGCATCCCTCCAAACACGATACATTTTACCATGTCTTACCGGCAGGAACATCGCCATGGTTAAACTGATGAACACTGCCGAAAAGCTAGCATGGCCCCTCCACGCCTTAAATAAAAAGCTAGATGTATCTCAGTGAAAAAGATAGAGTCTACTCTTTATTCACCCAATAAACCTAGCACGTACGGAAAAGTCAAGATACAACTAGGTATACTAGATTCTACAACTTTTATTCACATAAAACCTAGATACATCTAAAAAAACAGTCCAAGACCTAGCTACATCTAGTTTTTATTCACATTGCTCATTATAGTTATCGAACTTGAAATATAGTATAATTTCAGAAACCAATATAAAGCTAATAGCAAAATTTAAATATATTCCAGTCTTGGCAGAATGAAAACAACATGGTTGATAGCTACATGCTTTAAAGTAATAAATATTTTATTTGTATTTGTACTATATTGAATTGTATATCTCTTATTGAAAATGCTCTTTCGCCCAAGTGTGGTACAATGTTTCACTATTATCAGGTTGTATTTACCTGAACCATGATTTCGCCCAATAATATTGAAAGAAACTTTTAAATCTGTCCCCTCACAATCAAGCAAACTACAAACTTGAGCATCATGATTTTGGTCCTTTGCAAGGGTGTGTTTATGTCCAACTAGTATAGTTCAGTGAATACTGATTGAAGCTAATATCCATACAACAAGGATAAACGTAGTTAGATAAGAAAGAAGAATAAAGGTGTGGTGGCTGAAAAATGAAGAGTAAAGAGAGCTGTACCTAAGAAAGGAAAAAAACTTAATACCCAAGCACGAGATAAAAAGTGTAGAGGTTGAATGGGAAAGGTTTAAGAACCACCTGGTGGCAGTGGCAGAGGAGGTTTGTGGGAGGACAAATAATAATAAGAAGTGTAAGGAGACATCTTGGTGGAACGACAGGGGGAAAGAAGCAGTAGGGGAGAATAATAGATCATTCAGAAGGAGTTTTAAGAATATGAATGAGTAACAGAGGAGGTATCTAGGGAGAAGAAGAAAAGAGCGAAGTGAATTTTGCGTGAAGCCAGGAAGAATGGGATGTAAAGATGAATGGAAATGCTGGAATGAGACGTGGAAGGACTCAGGAAATTGTTATAGAGCAAAGTGAAAAACAGGAGGGGAGAGAAAAGACAATATGTTAGAATGATAAATAAAGGAGGAGGAATATTGAACAAAGGAGAGGAAGGAATGGAACTATAGATGAGATATTTTGAGAAAATGTTCACCCTAGAAGACAAAGGGAATGAGTGTAAAACAGAGGCATAGGAAGAAATAGAAGGTGAGAAGGAAATAAGACCAACATGGAAAGATGTGGAGGATGCATTAAAAAGATGAAATAAGGGAAATTACTGTGTGTGGATGAAATTACTCTGTATATTATATGAGCAGCAGGCGAAGAAGGAATACAATGATTATAAAGGATACTGAGAGTGTTTTGGAAGGAAAACAAGCTACCACAAGACAGGAAAAAGAGCGTTATAATACCATATTTCAAGAAAGGACATATGAATAGGTGTATAGATTATAGGGGGATAATACTAATGTGCCACTTTACAAAAAATATATAAGAAAATATTAGGAAAAAGAATAAGAAATAAAATTAAATGAAGGTTGAAAGAAGACTTGCACAGATTTACGCAACTGAGGTCTACAATAGATTTAATCGTTCCATACGACAGCTGATGGAAAGAGGTTTTGAATATGGGCGAAACTTGATAATGGTATTTATGGATGTGTAGAAGGCATATGATAACGTGGATAGAAATAGGGTTTGGAAAGTGATGGAGGAGGTCAAGTGTAAAGAGAAGTCATAACAAGAGTGATAAGCATGGACCAGTATGATAAAAGGAATTATGTTAAGATAGAGAGAGGAAGGACAAAGCGGTTCTAATTAATAGATATAGTGAAGCAGGGAAATTCCTTTCAAACCTACTATTTGTAATTGTAATGGAAATGCTAATGAAAAAATTGACAGTAAAACTTGCGTAGGAAAGAATGAAAGCCATGATGTTTTGCAAAATGTGAAGTGATGATAACAACAAGGGAGATGGTAAGGTCTAATTAAGCTATAAGTTTAAATGAAGTAGAGCAGAGAGAATTAAATAACGTAAAATATCTTGGAAGCGTGATTCAGGAGAAAGGTGGAAGTAGACAAGATTTAATGAGAAGAGGACAGCAGGGAGAGTTGTTCTATATGTGCGTAAGAGACCTGCCAAATATAATAATAGTGCTCTTAAAGTGAAAGGAAGTGTTGTAAAAGGCCTGTTTTGGTTCCGTTGTCACGTATGCAGTAGAAACTTCTACATTGAATGTAGGAAAGACTAGGAAAGTGGATACCACGAGAATTAAGTTTGTGAGATGCATGTTAGCTGTCATGAGGAGAAACATGATTAGGAATGAAGTTATCTGGGAAAGAATGGGAGTACAGGGAGTACATGAGACAGTAGAGAAATCAAGACTGACAAGGTATGGGATGGTAATGATAAAGTGAAAAGAGAAGATGCTGAGGAAACTGTTTGAAATGAAGTATGTAGAAAAAAGACCGAAAGGGAGGCCAAGTAAGTGATGGGAGTAGCAGATAACAGAAAGTGTTCAAGTAAGAAGAGGAAGATTAAATAAATTAAAGGAGAAAGAGTGGCAGAAAAAGAGAGCAAGATGGAAGCATTTTACTAAACTTATCCGGCCACAAGACGGTAACAGTTTATAATGACGTCGACGATGACGATGATGATGATGATGATGATGATGATGATGATCTGTACTACTAACTACAATTTGTGCTTATTTTATAGTCATGAACAGTAAAATCCATTAATTATTATATGTATTTCTTTAGTTTAATGAGTTTTTTACTTTTTTTTAAATTGAATAAATAAATCTCAAATTTTTTATCACTTCTAAAATAAAATTTCTCTATTTTAAAGAAATATATTTTTCACATATCTTTATTTTTAGTATTCAATATGAAATGTTCGTTATCGCGCCATAAACCGGAATGGACTTTAATGGATTTGAATTATACATTCTATATTTAAATTAAGAATGTTGTTGAAAATGTATAAACCTATTTATTGAAATTAGATACCTTAAATGAAATTGTGTGTTCATCATGGAAGGTAGAAACTTGGAATTGTAAGTTATAATACGTATAACCTTATTTCGTTAATTAACCGATGATTTTATTGTTTTGACAACTATAATGAGACGATGATTTAAATATTTTGACAACTATTATAGAATTAAATGATAAAACTTAGATTCAAGTGCACTAGAAAGTTGCATTGGCTTCGATGTTTTAGGCTCCAAGTCATATATTTGATGGTGTCCACATTCTCTTACAAGTTTTTCATGCACCCCAATAAGCGCTCTTGACATTAGGGTACATATGTGCCCTAGTTCGCTAAATGGAGTTAAATAACGTTTATTAAATGGGGGTTAATATTGTGTGAAAAAAAAAACACAATCTAAAATAAAACAAAAATTTTGTAATCTTTGTTAATATAGATACATTAATTGGCTTAATTTAATTTTGAAGAGTAAAAATCCCTGTTCTAAAGATTAGTATTTTTTATTCTTTTAAAGTTTACAAGTAAAACTATTTATGAATAAATATAAGACTTGATTGATATCTATTTTTTATCACCTAGTTTTACTACCGTTTCGGGTTATACGCTTAAATACTAATTATACTAATGAGTTAGAAATTTGGAAGGTGGAATATAAAAGAAGTGAACCCGCACTTGCATGGAAAGAGAGGCGAAAACCATATACGAAAAACCACCCCCAGTTTACCTGAGCGAGATTAAAACCTCGATCTCCTCATCCTCGGCAACCTAGCTCAATACGAAACGAGCATGTTTGCTAACTACATCACCGAGATGGGTTTGATTGATATAGGCCCTAAGTAAATTAATGAGTAAACAATATTTATTATTTCATGATATATATTTAATAATAGTTTCATATAATATGTAGATATGCGTTACAAGTAAATTGGTATGATTACATTATTGGTCAAACTTGATTATTTTGTTTTGTAGTGATTGAATTAAGCAGAATGTCTTCGAACTAGAGAGATAAGTTTAATTATGTTTAAAATCCTATGGCTATATTAATTTATCTGAAAATATGGTCACCTACCAGGGTGTCTACCATCCGGGAAAACGAGAATTAGCCGGGAATTTGAAGTGATCGGGGAAAAACGGGAATAAGTTGTGAATTTGGTAAATTACAATAAAAATCCGGGAAAATGTTGTCTTACTCAAAATATGATCTACAATAATCATTAAATTATAATGTGATTCAAACTGTCATTATTTTGTTTGTAGTTGTGAATATATCTTTAATTTCTAGTGAACAATGTTAATACAAATTTAAAAAATATATTTATTTAAATTTTAAAACTTATAATTATTCATTAAAAAATTAATAGAAAAACGAGGGATGGGGGGGCGCAGTTAAAAGGATGGGACATATATTTTAGTCAGGAATTTTAGGAAATGATCAGGGAAAAGGTCAGGGATTTCATTGGCCAAGTTCAGTAGACACCATGACCTACTTTAAAACAAAATTGATAGTATGTAAACTTACTCGAATATGTGGCCTATATTCTTGTGTTGGATCTATAAAATTATCTGTGATGTAAACACAATTTCAGAAGTAGTCACTAGGCAGCTCTAGCTGTAATTTGCTGTCCTAAAAGTATTATGTACTCTAGGCTGTGTAGGATGTCAGAAACATGTTTTATTCAAGCGTGTGGTAAAAGTAGGTATACAAGGGTGTAGGGCGCAGACTATTCAGACACAGCCCATATCCCCACACCTTATTCACTGACTTCCTAGATCCAGTGTTATTTTCAGAAAAAAGAAATAATTAAGAAATTAAACAGCAAATATGTGCCCATACGTGCTCACTCTGACTTGATTGTTCATTTAGTTATATCCACCTTCATTTCTAAAACTCAAAAGGACTGTTTACTTCACACACTACATAAGCCTACAGCTAGGGTTAACTCTAAAGTAAGTCTTATTCCTCTAACATAGGCCTTAATCTGTTTACACTTTATTTTTACCATCCATATCTCATAAGCATTAAAGGCTTATAGTACTTGTAAACTTGATATACTAGAGTACTGAGTTACCTTTTGGTATTTTTTCTCTAAAGATTTAGGGTTTGAACCAACAAACATTGGCTCTTGAGATGAACACTTTTCCCCAAGACCACCTAGGGTCGACCTGAAGGTTATGAAGAATATAACCGTAGGCCTAACTTGATAAACAAAAATACAATTGAAATTAGGGCATTCTATAACTATACTGACAGTGAGAATACATTATTAATCGACAAACTTGGGCATGAGGGTGGGAATTGATAAAAATAAATTATATACTTGTTCAAATAGGCTTATCCTTTTCTATGAGAAATTTGACCAAACTTACCCCTTAAGCAAGCATACATATAAATAGGTAACTAGGTAGTAACAATCATATGCAGTGCTCAAAAACAATAAACTTTAACTAATATAGGCTAGTCGTTGCACTGATAATTAACTACTCTCGTTTTTTCAGGGGGCGAGGGTCTCCTTGCAGAGATTCTGGCAAACAGCAAAACAAACTATCCTCGGTAAGCTTTTAATAATCCCTAACTATCCCCTCTACTACAAACACACTATGAGAGTGGACTATTGGTACCGGGCCTGGCTCCATGGTTCACACGCTACCTAATGAATTTTGTTGTGTTAAGTCCTGCAAGAAAATAAAATGTGACTGACAAGCAATAAAGTAAAATACTTGCCCAACAAAGAATTGATTCATCCTCAGCCCACTCGCTGGGGTTTCCTCAGGTGGTGAGGGGGAGTCGCAACTTTGTGTTGTATAGCCTATAGGTCCCTAACTCTGATGATATAAAAATTATTTTTTAAAAAAGCTTACCTATAAAATGACCTTAGGATTCGAAAAAATGTCTTCAAACTTAAGGAATTTAATTACCTTAAAATGTAGACAAAAACTTGTGATGAATGTATGTGACTGAATCATATTCAAACTTTTCATTTGTAAACTAAAAAATATACATGCTCTGTGAAGTTTTTAACAATTAAACTCTTGCATTATGCTAAATATACCATTGATTTAAAAATGGTTAAGATAGTAAATTCATGCCTCTTTTGTTTGGGACCTACTTATCACTATACATGTGTATCAGGCTTCCTTAATTCAGTTTATTATGGCTGAGAGCATCTTTTGTCTTATGTGTATTCTCTTTTTGATTATCATTACTAAAAACAATGGTTGTGCAGTCGACGTCGTAAGCAATTTTGAGGGGAAGTTGGAATAAAATATGTTATTTTTCTTATGATATGGTTGATTTATTTTAATATGTGAGAAAAGAAATTTAAAGGTCAATCTGTCAAATGTGCAACTTTACATTTACTATAGTAACTTTAAATTATTTTACCACAGTAAATTCTTCATTACCTTCTAATTAATATATACATTTACCATTGCCGCCAGAGTCTGACAGAAAAATATAGGGTTCGAAATCAAAGGTTTAGGCTGCGGTCACTTTGGATGCACGC
This sequence comes from Timema shepardi, assembly GCA_902151425.1. Lineage (NCBI taxonomy): Eukaryota > Metazoa > Arthropoda > Insecta > Phasmatodea > Timematidae > Timema > Timema shepardi. The sequence continues at coordinate 26,170 of CABFVX010005809.1, forward strand.
TTGCGCAAGCGTGCGCAAGTAGCTTGCGCGTGTACGAACTGGTCACATTGGTTGCAACTAGGTGCAAGTAATCACTCCAGTGAGCTGTCAAGATAGAGTCATCGGACGAAGAGCCATTTAGGGAAGAATGGGTCAATGATTATTTTAAGAAAAAGATGATGATGGAGAATATAGCGAGTTTTAAAAACTGAAATTCAGTGTATGCTGGCTAATGTAGACGTGATTCTGAAATGTGTGTGTTTGTTGCATAACATTGTTATTAGATAGAGAAGGCAGTGCAGAAGTGGATAGTTATGTTGCACAAAACCAAACACAACTCCTTCGAGACTACCGGTCAAATGATGACTTGCGTAGATTCAATAGAGCTACTGAAAAGGCAATTAAAATCGGAGATACTTTTAAAAACTACTTCAATACCAAATAACCCAAAAATTGTTCAAACTTTCATAGGCTAACTACTAATAATGAAGCATAACTATTCAGTAGATAATTATATTATTTTGTGATTTTTGTGATGGTTAAAACAATAATAATTAAGTTGAAATAAAGTTTTTTCATCGTTTTTCAAATATATATCATTACTAACTTGGAATATCCAATATGGTTCCTATCTCGCCCACAGTTTATTTATAAGGTCTCTGTTGCTATGGTTCTTATAAGAGGCATCCAAGATGGTCCTTCTTGCTTCAACACATATTATTAGCATATCCATTTCCGTCGTAAACACAAACACACAAGGACGAAACTATCACCTCTTGAATTATTATTATTATTATTAGCACCGCGTCTTACTACTTACCCAAGTGGATTACACAGTTTAAGGTCTTAGGATTATAATATACTGACATGTAATCAAAATTCGGGCCCTGATAATGACATGCATATCTGAGCATCCAGAGGAATCCCGATAGATAGTGATTTTGCCTAAATGCCTTTTTTATTACAATGTCTTAAAACTTAGACTTTTGAGGTATATGTTTATTTTATGTGGTTGCGATGATAATTTGCCAATTTTATGGTGCCTATAAATGCCTATTTTGTATGTTAGTGCCTATTATACAAATGAGATTCTCTACCTTATTTTTGTAAATTCTGGGAAACTATTTTGGAAATATCTTGCATATCATTACTCGCTATATCCAGAAAGTCTGTTCTTACATTTCCTCGTCCACTGGTGCCTTACAAACAAGTGGTATCTCCTTTTCTCTGACCCGTTGGAGCCGTTGCCACCTCCTACTCCATAGGTTAACTGTCTCTCTTCCATTAGCTAGAAACAGTACCTGGGTTCATTATTCTGGTAAATTCAAAATGCACTATTTAGTGAGTGGATTTTGGGAACCTTCTTTGAGCAATTATAGATTTATAGGTGAGGGATTTGCCTCTTGTGAAATCTGTGAGTATCATGTGGAGAGTAGAGGGAAACCTGAAGCAGGCCTCTGGCTCAGTTGGGACAGCCATTGTCAATTAACTTCTCCAAATATTGCAGTGAACCCCTGGCCAAAAAGTGATGGCAAGCATTTCAGACATCCTTGAAGGCCAAACTACATCTCTCCCTGAATTTGAGCTTAATTCACCTAAGCTAGTTTGTCAGAAGTTTTGTCCAATGACTCCATGAGAAGTTGAGAGAAGCTTCTTACAATATAAAATTATTTTGTCAGAAAACAAATAAATTCACACATGAAATTTTTTAGTTATAATTAGTAATGAACTGTAATAGTAATTGATGTGCATTTATGGAAAACACATGTTAGAATATAAGAGTAAATAAAATTAGTTTGAGTATTTTTGTGCCTTTTTTACTTTATTTCTTTATGTGCCTAATTTTACTTTTAATGCCTATTTATGTACCTACTTTTACCTTGTAATGGCTATTTATGTGTTTATTTTACTTTATAAGTCATATTAATGTGCTTATGTTTACTTTTAATGCTTAATTATGTGCCTATGTTTGTTATTTGCCTTTCTTTTTTGAGTTTTTAATGCCTAAAAATCTACCCCTTATTAATGACATTGGAAATATCTGACCACACCTCACTCAAGGAATCATAAGACAACACAAAGAAAGAAAGAAAGCTTTAGACTGTGTGAAAACATATCTTTCCCCCCCGTTGATCGGAAAATATTGGCAGTCACACATGTTAGTGTAATAGCCGTTTGAAGTTTTTCAAAGTAATACCCGATTTAGACAAAGCTTTAGTGAGTGTGTTAAACTTTTGTAACACAAGGAGAATGTCACATCAATATGTAAATAATATTTATGAATACAAAGTTTAATAATTATTATTCTAATTGAAGCAGTCTATTTTAATATAGTAGAATGTACCACAATTCTACTCACATAAAGGCATAGTATTTTAATCACAACATTGACGAGAATAAATGTTACATCACACCAATGTTAACTGCCAGAATGTGTAGTATAACATTAATTAGAAATATTTGTTGTCCCTTATTTTTTATATTATTTGGATTTTGAATAAGGCATTTTATTTATTTTTCAAATTCAAATGGATAAGAGAATTTAGTCTTCTAATCCTAAATATTAACAATATCCAGCCAAGCTCTCCTGCTACGTCGTTGGAGTAGAATGTGCATCCAGGGACTCAACGCTGCATGTGGGATGGTGGGAAATAACCTGACACCCTAAGGGGGGCAATGGCTTCTTACGGATGAGCTTCATTAGGGGACTGATGGTCCCACAGTGGAGATAATGCCACTGAATTCCATCAGGTAGCATATTTACTCCAGAGGGGCTCCACAGGCGTTTGTTCCCTATGTTAAGGGCAGCCTTCCAGATTCTAGAAAGGGACTTGCTGCATTACAGGTTTTGACATCATTATGCCAAAGGCTAAGAGAGTAAGCCCCAAAAGAAAATCTTCCTCGGCATTAGGCCTAGCAAGCCAGCAGAAGAATAACAGTAGAAGTACAGGAAGGTTTATCAGAAGAGACAATAAAACCAAAAGGAAAAATAGAGAACAGAAAAGATAGTTTGTGAATTGCAACCTTGAACATATTAACCCAACAAGGAAATAACACAAACTTACAGACTTTATGGACTGCAGGAAAATATAAATACTAGGTCTAAGTGGAACCAATTGGAAAGGATATATCAAGCAGCTAAGAAATGAATATAAGCTATTTGGTAATAATAAGTCAAAGAATGGAGTTGGGTTAGCTATCCACAGAGATTTGTATTTTATTACAAATGTCATCTTTGTCAATGAGAAAATTATAAAATCAAAAATATGTACCATAAAGAAGGCAAGCAAATTCATGCACCTCAGCAAGGTTGTAGTGATGAAGAGAAATAGAATTACCTACATTAACTAGAGGACACCCACCATCCATGAGGATAAACCTCATGATAATAGGTGACTAAAATGCTCAGATTGGGGTGGAAAGAATGGGGTTCGAGAAAATGATTGGGCCTTTTGGATATGGAAGGAGATATGCTGCCCGAGTTTTGGGCCAGGTACAAACTAAGTGTAAACAACACTTGGTTCAAAAAAACAGGAGAACCATCAAGTCACAAGGTACACTTGGGATGGCAGATATAAAATCTTTAATAGCCTATATAACTGTTGGATTTGGGGAGGGAGTTTGGGATGTTAAAGTTAATCCCTAGCTAGAGCCTGGGCAATGATCATTTGCTGTTAGTGGTGGACTTATATGGTGTTAAAATAGTAAGAATAGAGGAAAGGAAAAGTACAAAGATAAAAGACTGGAAACAGAAGATTATGGATGTAAGACATGAGTTCCATGATGGAATTAAAAATATTTTAACACTTATATACACTATGGAAATTTAGAGTGGAATAACAGTGCAATAGAAATATATGATAAAACAGGTGGAAGAGTGAAGTAAGCGAATATACCATGGTGGAATGACAGAAGGAAGGATGCCATAATAAAGAGGAATAAGGCAAAGAAAGTCAAGGATATAGATAACAAAAGTATAACGAGGGACTGATAGCGAAGGATGAGACAAAAATGGAAGAAGTAGAACAAGAATACAGGGATAGAAAACTGGAAGAGTTGTACGAGAAGAAAAGGACAGATGCTGGGAGGAGTTTGCACAGAAATTACAGAAAGACAGCACAGGAATTATGTAAATGCTGTTTGGAATGTAAAAGCCTAAAAGTTATTAGAGTATTACGTAAGAAAGATAGAGAAGTAGTTAGCAATATGAAGGAGATTAGGAATGAGATGAAAACCTATTTTGATGAACTACTAAATGGTAGTAGAGTAATCAAAGAGGAAGAGAATCATGATCCAAGCGAAAATGAGACACAGATTACATGGGCAGAGGTGAAAAAAGCTTTGTGGGGAATGAAGAGTGGTAAGTCAGCTGGAGTGGATGAACTCACATCAGATATGGTGAGAGCAGCTGGAATAACCGGGATACAATGGCTGTACCGGACACTAACAACAATTTGACAACACAATCAGGTGCTGGATGACTGGACTAATGGGATAGTTATTTCACTGTTCAAGAAAGGGAGAAGTAAATACACAAAAAAGAAAAATATTATATTTAATTTGCGACATTTAACTGCAAGTTTTAAATACTAGACCTTTGTATGTAAAAAAAATATACATACCAAAGAATTTAATGATTCCTTTCAAATGCATGGCTATCCCCCTTTTCCCTCGAACTATTGGGTTGTGTAGTGACTGATGTACTTTTCTATCATCCTGTTTTAAACACCAATAACATGACATCACAATGGTAAATTTTATGGAAAATTAAATTTTATTCTTTTGTACTATACTCTTTTAAGTGTCAAGAAAATAGGAGCAACCCTGTAACGACTCTCTCTATTTTAGTTTATATTTTTCCTACTCTGCCCAGATATTGAAGCAACCAAAGTTCCGCGCACCTTTTCGTGAGCTAGACCTCAACCCGTCTACAGATGACGAAGGCACAACAAATAATGTGACCCGCACCCGCAGGGTGAGCTTCTCTGTAACGCAAATTAAGTAAGTTGTAATGATTCTCATTTATATATTTCATATTTTTTCCAAATTAAAATTTTTATTTTGGTATAGTTTTATATTTGTTTATTCAACCTTATTTTTTTTTAGTTAATTTAAATACTCTTGATATCATTTTATTTGGCAACCACATCACACTAGCGCTGTGTTTATTTCATGGTACTAACTTTTGCTGTTGTCAATTTCTAAAAACTTTCCCTAATGATTTCATCCTCCTTTGTTCGGACGGGTAAGTCCCAGTAAAAGAAGGGAAGTCCTGACAAACGAGAACATCACTCTGTACTGGAAACTTAACTAGCATGGACATAGTTTGACAAAATCGGAAAGCATCCAATTAATCCTGATATAAAATAGCATAATATTTTGTTTAAAAAATTATTGAATATTTTCATAATTAGATGTAAATATAAATTAAAAGGTGTTTTAATTAAATAGTAATTAGTATTCAACTGTCTATAGAGCATGTGTAGGAGGAGCATGGCGTAATGGACACCACAATGGTTAATTAGTCATAATTGATATAATTGATGCTAAAATCAGGAAGGACTACAATAATTAGAGCTCATTGTGGGGCATATGTAATGTCTATTCACATTAGAGTACCATAATAATAGGCAACGGGGGCATAAGGGCACCATAAAATTTGGGTTTATTTGCTTCAAATAATAATATTTTTAATATTATTCCTCTACATTGTTTACAATACACAAGGGAAATAAAAATGTAATTAATTAAGATAATGTTGTGTGTTCAGAAAACACAAGTAATGTTTTGTTTCTGGAAAAACAAAGGTAAATGCTGATCATTTTGGAAAATATACTATTATAAAACTGGAATATTAGGGACATTTAACTGCAACTTTAAATAGTAGGCTTTTTTATAGAAGAAAAAGTGAACTGACAAATTAAGCTGCCTGATTTGATCACGTCTTAAGCTTATTTGGCCAGCAAGCTCTAACTAATAAGCTAATAGGCTATAACATTTTGACAAGGAATTTTTAACATGGTTGAAGGGTGTATGTTGTATTGTGAAGGGGGAGATGGGCAGGCGAAGTGGGAAAGTAAGCACTACCTCTTCTTTTTTTTTCTGCTAAGGAACTTCACTGTTAGAAAATGAATTGTCACTGCATGGCTTATTTGGGAGTTGTGGCCTGAGGTTGAATCTCGGCTACTAAGATTTATAGAATATTAATAATTTGAAATAATGAACTTATTACACGTGTCACAAAGTATTTATTGTACTGAATATTACTAGGCCTATATTTATAAAATGTGTTTTTAGAAGATGAAATTATTTATCTGTATTACTAAGCAATTTAATGAAATAATTTGAGTGGTGAAAGTTTAAGGGCTCTTTTATTATTATTTTAGCACCGAGTCTTAGTATCCGTTCGTGGTTTACTTACATGTACTAATTACGCTAGTTAGTTAGGAATTAGGAAAGCTAATATATAAGAAGTGCACTCATATTTGCCTAGAGAGTGGGAAACAATTTATAATTTTACCCTCTGTACACCTGACCGAGATCGAACCCTGATCTCTCTGTCTTAACAATGGTCTAGTCTACAACGATAGTGACGCATTAGAGATCATGTTAGTACTGGAACAAGCTTTAGAGTTATTTATTTATAGTAAAAAAAATATTACTTTTCTTTATAATTATATTAATTAACATAGCTCATGATGAGCACCTTACAAACTGGCCGACAATTTGTAAAAATGTTGGAATGCCACGTGCATAAGAAAGCAAAGTGATTGACAGCCAACTGGTCGACCAAATAAATAAAAATATTTCAAAGCTTGAGTGTGTCAATTGAGCAACATGTTTAGGACCACATGATAAAATAAACAACTGTTCCACATGAGATGACCTACTGGTATACAACATTCGAGATGTATTCCATTAACAAATTGACCGAAAAGTTAATACATTGCAAACAACGTGTTAGACAACAAAACCGTAAACGGAAAATAACAAGTATAGTCTTTGAAATATTATTTTTTAATATAATTTATAACTATAATAAATAAACACATTTATGGTCCAATGTGTCACTATCCCATTGTACTGGATTGCCGGTGTTGAGGAGTTTGGGAATAGAATACCGGTCATAAGTAGAGAGGTATTTTCCATCTAAAAGCTTATTCACTATCCCTCCATGCAAATGAATGCATATTTCCTTAAATTCTACCTTTTTCATTCCTTATCCTGCTCAAACGGGGAGTGTAAAGCTAAGGGAAAAAATACCAATTTTGTGGATTTTTTTAGCACCGCGTCTTACTAATCGTTCGGGCTATATGCTAATTTTGTGGACTAAAATCATCATTAGTAAGGCATCAATTTTCTAAGTTGGTCTTTTTGGGTCAATCAGTTGGCTGTCACTCATTTTGTCCACATATGCATTTATTCAACCAGTTGATACAAGTTATGTCCTACTCGTGTCGGCCACTTGATCCACATTGCTCCTGCTGCCGATCACTTGTCTTTCATTTTGTCCTCCCATGTAGGCCAGTTTGTGATTGATCAGTTCACCTGCACCCGTAATGATAGTAGAGTTGTAATTCTCATCTTATTTGGTTTGTCATTGACAGGGATATTAAGGTTAGTATCCCAGCAGGATGTAATTAGGTGTTCTGTTCTGAAAGGTCTCCCACTCTATATCTACACAAATGCTGATGAATTTTCTAAAAATATACCTTCACTTGCCCTTCCCAATTAGTCAGATGTAGTTCGACACCTTAGCTCAGTCAGAAGCATGTCTGCCTGCTGAGCTAAGGGTCCCGGATTCAATTCCCGGCATGGTCAAAAAATGTATCATTTGTGAAATGTGGGTTTACCCTTTCAAAGTGATGAACCAACGGCTAGGGCCTGGGGGTTGTTGTGTCTGTACTAGATTTAAGAACATGTAGAGTAATTAGTATATAAACGTGTAACCAGAACGAGTAGTAAGACGCGGTGATAAGTTAGGTGGATATCCCGCACGTGTGACAATATGTGAAGTACTGGTATAGAAAATTACACTATATCATTACATTGTGACTTTTAGAAGAAGTGTTTATTTATGTTATGTTAAAAAAATGTAAACAATATTAAGCACCGTCTAAAGCCGAGACCGATCGCCATCAGTGCTCTGGTCGGGAGATGACCTCTGGGTCGAGAGGTCAGAGCTTCAGAAATCCCACAGTAATTAATAATTTTACATAAACCGTATGATATAGGGGACAAGGTTTATAGACTAAAGATTAAAATAGTTACATGCTCATTATCTTAACACAAGTGATTTGGAAAACTTATACCAAATTCAAAACATAAAAAAATAGTAATGAGACTCATTCTATTTTGACAAAAATAAAATACTCAAGGACCTTTACTAAGTTTGCAAAGTCTAAATTCATGCATTTAAAACAATTTTATCAATAAACTGTTCTAAAACAGAATGTTATTGTAATATTATAAATGTAGCTTATCCACTGCCTTCGTTTGACGTGTCACTCCTGAACCTATCACATGTCGAAATGATCTGCCATAGATATAAAGTTAATGATTTTCTTAATAAAATATATAATCATTATGAAAATTGAAAAATGACACTTGGACACAGGAATCGAACTTGGGACCTTTGGTTTAGTACGCCACTGCTCTAACCACTGAGCTATCCAGGATTTCTAATGCCCAGTGTCATTATTCACTATACATCCCAAACAATTATAATAATAATTGTACATGTGGCGCATAAGCCAACTACCGAGTCGCAGATGGCTGTGTTATCTGATAGCTCGTGATATTAGAAATCACACATTTGTAGCCGACGATTTCCCTAAGTCCATCATAGACTCTCTGCCTTAAAATATGAGGGAAGAATGACCCTGGGCACTAGACGGATCCTGGATAGCTAAGTGTTTAGAGCAGTGGCGTACTAAGCCAAAGGTCCTGGGTTCGATTCTCGTGTCCAGGTGTCATTTTTCAATTTTCAGAATATGATATCTTTGTGGAGTGATCCCTCACTAAATGCATACATAATAGCTTTGGCTATTTGATTCTTAACATATAGCAAGTTGGTGAAAAAAATGCAAACATCTCAACTTGTCCATAGCTCACATTCACCCTTGGTATTAGAATTATCGAAAATTTCAAAAGCCCCAGAATTTAAAAATATTCAACATAGTAACTAGCAATAAAAAATCAAGAATAAACCCATTTAAGAAATAAAAATAGATTTTTATTCAATTCAAATTTGGTAAGAGTAATTATTATTGTAGATTCACCAATGAGAATAAGGTACCTACTGTCAAAATTAAAATTTACCAAAAGAAATTATTTTAGAATTACAAGATTAATTTTTGACAGTCTTATTAATGGTCTCAGTCTGAGAGGATGTAGTCTAATTTTTATTACATTTCTTTAATCTATTTAATTCAATATCTGAGAACCCAAGAAAATATGATTCCAGATAATTTTTTAGTGTCTTTGAATTAAATTTGAATTACTTTAGAGCTTTTCTCTACTTATTGATGATCCAACGCAATGTATTTGTAAGGCAGTCTAACATATTTATGATACAAACTTAACCAGAGTCCAGACCATTTATTTACTACTTACCTTAATGTATGATTATGACCTAACTAATTAATTATAGCAAAAATATTTAACATTTATTTACTATGCTTATTTTTCGAATCTCGGTCGGGTGAACTGAGTTTTTTTCTTCTTCTTTCCTAAATGGTTTTCCACTCTCCCTCCACGCAAATGCGGGTTCACTTCCTCTAATTCAACCTTACCAATTCCTAATCCATTAGAGTAATTAGTACTTAAAGTGTATAACCTGAACGGGTAGTAAGACGCGGTGCTAAAAAAATACTATGTTTATTTTATAGAGCCTCTTAGAGTTAATACGAAATAAATCTAAATGAAACAAAAATAACAGAGATTATTTATTAATTACTAAACTCTTATGTTTATCAGGTTTTTTACGGTTAAATTTTGTATTCAAGATTTATGGGTGTAGTGAAAAATTGAATTCATTTTTCAAATTTGAAAAAAGTGTAACAGTGTAATTATAATATCATGATGACTTCTGTATAAACTTGTATACGCTTTGCTTTGGTAAATATACAGGTTCTACCTGCCTGTCCTTGTTATAGTGTGTCAATTTCAGTTTATTCTTTTGTCTCTTTTTAATTTTGTTTTTTCCATAGAGAATTCCATTCAAATGCAGACGTAGAGACGTTTTGGGGCTCAACCTATGAGAAGAAGTTCCAGCAGACTGACAGTAGCAGGTATATAGTTAATTTTAATTGAGTTAGAAACATTGACAATTTTTTTTAAATTGATAAAATGTACCTACATTCTTATGCGATTATTTAAAATCTCTTCCTTCTGTTTGTTTTTTGATTGGCTTTATTACTAAGTTGTGTTGTGCATTTTATTATCCTGGAGAGCCCTCTTTGGATTAACCCTTGATCAAGGAATTGGGCGGTGACAAATGATTTTCACAGAGAGGGGTAACCATTAACTTTTTGTCTAGTGTGAGGAGCAAATTGTGTTCCTATGAAAGCCATTTTGTGTTGAGTAATTTTTTTTTGTTCCTATCCCCCTTTCCTTCCTGTCTGTACCTTTTTCTCTTATAATATTAAGTTGTCACAAACACTGATACTGCAATGTTAACAATTTTTTCGAAATGGAAATCCAAATTAGTTTATTTTGTTCATTATAACTAAATCAGGATTATTAATACATAAAATACTATTAAAGGAAAACTAAAAATATTGCAATCTATAACAGGGTGGCTACAAAACTTTAACTATAAAGTTCCCTGACTTTTCCAGGTTTTCCAAACAGTTTAGAAAAATCCTGGCTTTTTTTTTTGTGAATGGCAATTTTTTTGTTTATTGCATTGATTACCATATTCATATTTTCCTAAAGCCTACTAAAGATAAACATTACTATAAGTAATTTTTTTAGTATTTAATGTTTTAACTATTATTTGTGTCCTGTGTACAACACGCGGTTCTAAAAAAAATCTTGTATAGTAACATTATTTTGTCATTAATATGTTATAAGATCCAACAATAAAGAAGCAGTAAATTTGTTTTAAGAGATGATTAAATTTATTCTCATATTATAAGTATCAAAATATTTATTAAGTCCTCTTGTGTAAATTGTCTTACAAGTTTTTACATTTTAATCAAACTTTCAACATATTATTATTATTATTAATTCTTTTAACTCCTAATATGTAGCATAGAGTCACAACGAATCTTCGTTACTCCGGATATTTCTTGTTGCAGTTTCTGTGATGTATTTAATGTAGAGCGAGTTATCAGACCACCCACCTCATGGGTTTCTATGAGCGAGTGAAAAAGATCCTGCCAAGAAATATTTTACATGACATCTCATGTTAGAATAACATAGGCAATGCATTTTTTTTAACATTGTGAAACCAGACCTCTCACTTAAGTTTACATTTTTGGGTGCAGAACTAGCCGAGTATTTAAATTCCCTGACTTTTCCAAACTTTCCATGTTTGTAGCCAGTATGTATATGTTGTGTATCTTTTTTTATTTATAATCTCTATGATTGACTGAGAGAAAATATTATACTTTGTAAAAATTTGGTACTGACTTTTGTTTAGTCACTCTTAAACAAACAAAAAAGTGTAGTCTTAGCACAGTATTTGAACACCAACATTTGTAATTCAGTATCACCATGCTTGATTGTCTGAAGAGGTAGGAAGTCCAGTTAGAGATCTGGCCAGGTGCTTCTATTAATTTTTTTTATTCCTCTTTTGCAGCAACTCTGAGTGTGAGTCTTCATCTTTCAGTCTGCGAGGAGTAAGTACTACTATCTGCACAGGAGCTGATACTCCTGGTCTCCCAACTGGTAGACAGAGAGACGATCAAAGTCTTGAACCTGTTGAAATCTCCTCCTGGCGTCATGACCACCAACATCAGATAACACAAGAATCCAGTCATCTCAAACCTTCCGACCTGCCTTCCTGTGATAAGGCATTGTCTCATAAGCTTCCAAAAGAAACTCGAACCCAAGCTTTTGAGTGCCACAACAATTCAGACTCATTACTGAGCTTTGCATCTGTTCAGAAAGAAAGTGATTTCACAAGAGATTTTATGAAAAAAGTTGGCCGCCAGTCACCTGATAAGCCATTTTCCCCAGTGTTCAAATTTGACATAAATTCTTCCAAGAAACCCATGTGTAGGGATGTCTCCTTTGGATCCCCAGGAAATAAGTGTAGTTATATAGAAATCCCCAAAAATATTTTGCATGGGTTTCATCCCAAAGAACTAAATTTCTTCTCAAAATTAATTGTAACAGACAAACTTGTTTCCAATGATAATAGACCTGTCAGCGATAGCTCAAACATCAAAAGTGAAAAAGCACAGCACTTGTCCTATTCGATTGATAAAGTTAGGATGCATGATAGAAATGAACAGTCTCACCATAACCAAAGTAGAATCAGGTTGAATATATCTTGTTCCTCTAGTATGGATTCAGGGTCAATGAATGAAGATGACAGTGTTTTCCTCAATCAGTCTTCCTCAAGCGAAGAAATTAATCCTACCACACTGACTCAAAATACTAACCCTGTTGGATTTCTTTCGGTCCCTGTGAAATATGATGACACAAATGTAAAAAACTCAACGTATTACAATCAAGATTTCACTGGTTCAACAATGGGGTGTGTAAAAATATTAGGAGGGAATCAAAGTACCTCACGTTTTCAAGAAACATCTGTTAACTTGGACAAGACACAAACTTCACTTTCGGGAGAAAAATCCAATGAAATTGTAACAGAATACACAGACAAACTAATGGATAATTGTATGTCACATGTGAATAAGTCTTGTCATACAAATCTTGACTTAACAAATGCTCTGAAAAGTATTAAAGGAAGCATACCCAGTATAAATGAATCCGTAAATTCAGATATGGATTGTACAGAACCTTTAGGAGGTATTATTGGCGGAATATCAAATCAAAGAGAAATATTGGCCAAGTCAAATATGGAATGTACAAAAACTGGAGGGGTTATTAATTGTGGAATGCCACATCTAAATGAATCTGTCACTTCCGATATGGAATATACAGAACCTTTAGAAGATATTAATATCATAACATCAAACCCAAATGAATCTACTGATTCAGATATGGATTATACTAAACATTTAGGTGGCATTCATTACAAAATGTCACAACTAAATGAATCTGTAAAGTCAGATATGGACTTTACAGAACCCTTAGGAGGTATTCATAACAAATTGTCACAGCTAAATAAATCTGCCAAGTCAGATATGGAATGTACAGAACCTTTGGGAGGTATTCATAACAGAATGTCACAGCTAAATGAATCTGCCAAGTCAAATATGGAATGTACAGAACCTTTGGGAGGTATTCATAACATAATGTCACAGATAAATGAATCTACCAAGTCAAATATGGAATGTACAGAACCTTTGGGGGGTATTCACAACAGAATGTCACAGTTAAATGAATCTGCCAAGTCAAATATGGAATGTACAGAACCTTTGGGAGGTATTCATAACAGAATGTCACAGCTAAATGAATCTACCAAGTCAAATATGGAATGTACAGAACCTTTGGGGGGTATTCACAACAAAATGTCACAGCTAAATGAATCTACCAAGTCAAATATGGAATGTACAGAACCTTTGGGGGGTATTCACAACATAATGTCACAGCTAAATAAATCTGCTAAGTCAGATATGGAATGTACAGAACCTTTGGGGGGTATTCACAACAGAATGTCACAGCTAAATGATTCTACCAAGTCAAATATGGAATGTACAGAACCTTTGGGAGGTATTCAATACAGAATGTCACAGCTAAATGATTCTACCAAGTCAAATGCGGAATGCACAGAACATTTGGGAGGTATTCATAACAGAATGTCACAGCTAAATGATTCTACCAAGTCAAATATGGAATGTACAGAACCTTTGAGAGGTATTCATAACATAATATCACAACTAAATGAATCTGCCAAGTCAAATATGGAATGTACAGAACCTTTTAGACGTATTCATAACAGAATGTCACAACTAAATGAAGCTACTGTCAATTCAGATATAGAATGTATAAAAACTTTAGAAGGTAACTATCCTAGTATGTCTCAGCTAAATAAAGTTTCTATCATTTCGGATATGGAATGTACGAAGGTTTTAGGGGGTGTTCATGATAGAATGTCACAGCTAAATGAAACCCCCACCAATTCAGACAAAGAATGCATAGGAACCTTGGGAGCTATTGAGAGCAGAACTGAAACATATATTATTTCAAATGTGGATCCTACAACATCTGCAAATTGTATTAGCTCTAGAATCTTAGATTTAAATGAGACATCTGTTAATTCAGATAGAAGATATCTTAAAGTTCCAGGTGATATCAAGAGTGCAAATTTAAATTTCAAAGACAACTTAACTTCAAATATGAATTCTTCAAAACCACAGGAGGATGTTGGATGTGTGAGTCCAGTTGTTTCTAATAATGAGTCGGACAAGCACTGCTTGGATTCAACACAAATGTGTTCACTCTCAGCAAGTGTAGATATTAAACCCCAGCCAGCACATTTATTCAGATTTGATGTCATAAAAGCAGATGAATTGGTTGGCAAAACAAAAACTTCCAGCCAAACTTCTTTGTGTGATATTAAAAAATCATTTGGTCACAACCTAGAAGTGATTAATAATGAAGAACTGGCACAGATCAACCAAGCTGTTTTTGATAGTCCCTGTAATGATAGTAATATGGAAATATCCAGAACTGTTGTTCCAGCCATCAAAGATTGTGTTTTGTTGATAAATCAACCATTTGTACAGTGTGAGTTGACTAATCCCTCACTGTCCAGTAGTGTAAGCTACAAAAGTTGTAAAAATCTATCCAAAGCAATGGTTCCTTTAGAGCACAAAGATACAGAACAAAGTACAAAGATTATTAATACACAAATAGTCTCTCAAAAGGGTATTTCTTTCCAATCTCCTACCAATGAAACTTTCAAGGAAATACCCTCTAAGTCCATTAGCAACCAAGGCTTTGTTGAGTTGGCCAATCATCCACAAAGAGAAGCAAATACTAAGTTGATTCACTTGGCGGACTTGTGTAATTATAGTCTCAACAAATTACATTCTGAAGAAAACAATAGTCGGACCTTTCCAGAAAGTGTCATGGAATTGAGTGAGCCTGTCAGACAAGGCAATGAAGAAGCAAGCATGAAATCAAATGACTTGTGTGATATTTCTTGCTCACAATCTGATAACAAAACCACCATACGTTCCTGTCATGGAATTAATCTGGAGTGTACCAAGGTGATACCAAGTTTAGATGACTCTAGCAAAGAAATATTTATATCATCTCTCAATAGAGGTGTTTTTTGTGTGCAAAGTCAAAAACCAAAATCGGTTTTAACGGAGGGGCCCCAAACAAGTGAACTCATTTCTGAAGTGAATAACCATAACAAAACCATTTTTCTAGATTCACAATCAAAAACTGAGATCTCTCATCCTGTTAATACAGTTCTAAGTGTTAGTGATCATGACCAGCATATTCTTTTGAACCAGTCATCTCTTTCTGCAAAACATGACACAACTAGGTTTGGCAAAGGGAATCAAAGCTATCTTTGCACACATGGAACAAATGTTGAACAAACAACAAAACCAATAATAGAGATATCCTTAGTCAAAAGGTGTGTTGTGTCATCTGACAAGGGTAATCAAGTCACCAGTGCTGTTGCTGAAGATAAAATTGATGAAAAGTCAAATCACCCCTTAACAATTCAAGAATTACACCACAAAGAAAGAACACCCATCTCACTTACACATGATTTAGCTCCAGACAAATTGACATCACATAAAAGTGTTTCTGAAACAGGGAATAATGACAAGAGTCCTCTGCCATTAAAGAATTCATTAATTGATGAAAGTCATGAACATAGGTCATTGAATACAAAGATAGAGAACTCAGGTGTTTTAGACCTGTCTCATTTACCACCGAAGAAACGAGCCTATGAAATATCTGCACAGTTAAGTGAATCTAACTTAGAAGTAGACTTAATACCTTGTAAGAGGCAATGTATTCCAACTGAAATTCACACACCTACATCATCACTTGAAGATGTTTCTTCAAATGAAATGTGCCTCAATGCTACATGTGGCGCTACTCAATGTAATCAAGGGAAACATATGCCTCACAAGAACACTTCACCAAGTGAGAAAAGTGTCTCCTTTGTCAATATATCAAACACAAATGAATTTTCCCAATTTCCTATTAAAGACCAAAAATGGAAATCTATATCTGGCAATTCCAGCTACACTACTTGTGATACTTCTATGCTACTCTGTCAGCCTGCCTCGCCATGTAATTCTTTAGACAATCTTAGCAAAGATATGACTAGCAAACAAGATTATGAAGGTGTCACAAATATTGTTGAGTATTTACACACTTTACCTGAAAATTGCTCAAAAATTCTGAACAAAAATATAAACATTGTTGATAAAATCACTGGAGAAGCTGGAAATACTAATGTATCCTTCCATCCAGACATTAAGAAGTTAAATTCTTTTGACTCATCAAATAAACTCTTACAGCCTAACAGAGAAATCCCAAGTGAACCAAGGAACATGGTAAATACTCTGCCAAATATTTCATCAAATGAGTACACTGCTTTTTTTGAGAACAGTTTCAGTTTTATTAGTACTGATTCATCTTCAATGCTGCCAAAAGATCAAAATTTGGACAAATATGATGAATATATTCTCAGGTCGACCATATTAAATGATTCAAGGAATGTTAGGATGTTTAGTGCATCCCCTGATGAAATTTTGTATCAGAAAGACACACAGCAATGTGACGTGACTACGTCACTCAAAATAGATACATCAACAGATTTTATTGACAATAATATTAATAAAGAGACACAATCTAGAACCACCAAAACTTCAGCAGATGCTGTTCAAGGTACTTTAGAAAAAGAACTTTCTCATTCTATAGAGTCAAAAGCTTCTAGGATGAGCTTGTATGGCAAAGAAAACAATATGGTTCATTCCCCTGATTTATATAAAAATAATTCAGATGTTAAGCTCACTGATGAGGTTGATAAGAGTCAAGAAGTGTGTTTACTTTCTGATCAGTATACAAAACATGCAACCATTGTCTCTTCTCTCTCTTCTATTGCTGTAAACGACCGAGATGCATCCCGAATCTTGCAATTCCAGCATCAAGCACTCAGTGACTCTGATGTACCAAAAACTGTAGCCTTTGAGACACAATCTAGAACCACCAAAACTTCAGCAGATGCTGTTCAAGGTACTTTAGAAAAAGAACTTTCTCATTCTATAGAGTCAAAAAGCTTCTAGGATGAGCTTGTATGGCAAAGAAAACAATATGGTTCATTCCCCTGATTTATATAAAAATAATTCAGATGTTAAGCTCACTGATGAGGCTGATAAAAGTCAAGAAGTGTGTTTACGTTCTGATCAGTATACAAAACCTGCAACCATTGTCTCTTCTTTCTCTTCTGTTGCTGTAAACGACCGAGATGCATCCCGAATCTTGCAATTTCAGCATCAAGCACTCAGTGACTCTGATGTACCAAAAACTGTAGCCTTTGAAACTACCGATTGTGGTTCGATGACATCCAGTTTAATCAAGTTGTCATATGCATTGTGCAGTGATGGACTTACACCAAGGCAAGGCGAAGGTGCAAGCAAGTTTTCAGTAATGCGCCCCCCTAAAAGAGATACACCAATTACTGACGACTTAGCAAACTTAAATAAGTCCATGGCTCATATGGCTGCTGAATCACCAATAACTAAAGCACCATCAAAAATGTTATTCACAGTAGAAGAAGTGATACAAGAAAAATATAGGTGAGTGTGTAAATTTATTGCCTAGAAAACTAAGTTAAATCAATTATATATAATACTTATTTGTCAACCTGAATGCATGGCAATATATATAAGTTGATTTTTGTTTAGTAAATAGGTTTATTTAACTTTTACTCGAAAGAAAAAGCTTGGGGTTTTCACTAATCTTAAGAAAAATATGCCAGTTTTTCTAGTTGAATCACTATATATAGAATATAAAAAAAGTATATAGGTTAAACAACATTGACACTAATAGTTATAATGAATTTAACGTTGATTTGAAATCATCACAATCAGTTAAAAGTTACTCTTTCATACAGATGAAGACATGGAAGTTTTATTCATTGTGCATTCTATGGCCAACAGACTATACAAGGATTATAAAACATGAACCAAAGCTGCTTTCTATTAATAATTATATAAGCACCTCTTACAGAGCTGCCAACGCTCCCAAATTTTGTCGTGTACAAAAGTATAACTATATTTTTGATTTGATCAAATCTTTCACTATTTAACCATATTTAAATATAATATTTTACAACAGTGTTTAAACACTGTAAAATAATGTAGTGTAATAGTGAAGGAAACCAACATGAAAGGATAGTTGTGCTAGGCCTTGATGAAAACAAACTTAATTCTTCATTTCTTCATACGCTTTTCACACTTTCAATTTATTACTTTCACATTAGACATTTAAATTTTTAGAAATCTTCCATTTTCATAATAAGATATGGATAGTAAAAAAAATTCATTTATGAAGCAATGATTATTTTTTTCTCATTATGATAAAAGAATATTTCTGAAAATTTAAAATAATGTGTTAATGAAAGTAAGAAGTTGAAAGTGTGAAAAGAGTATTACGAAACAAAGAAAGAAGCTCATTAGTTTATATCAAAGCCTGACCCAACTATCCATTCAGATTGGCCTCCTTTGCTGATTACTTAAATAAAATATTGAATAATGGTTATACACTTCATAATATTTCTAAACCATCATAGGCATTTATTATTTGTTTTATAAATATCTTTTGAATTAAAAGTTTGTTTGCTTTAATGACACTTAATACTCATTATATTGTGTTCTGTGTTCATATAAACATAAAACTTTTGGTCATAATATTTTTTTATGCGTGATAAAAGGAGGTATTTTAGGCATGTTAACTGACATTTTTCTACCATAAGTTAGAAAAGGTAAACATTTAGTGTGATTTTATAAAATTTGGCAGTTTTACTAAGAATATTGTAAATTTACTAATTTTTTCCTTCTAATATTAGCAGATCCTACACTTAAGTTCCCATAATGATGTTTGAACAATTTATTAGTACCGAAAACTCTGGGCTGGATACAAAAACAATAAATCTGGTAGTTGCTGGTTTAGTCAAATCCAGACATTGTTTGGCATAAAAACAAAAAAATAATTTGATATTAATTGTTATTAAAATTTACTCATGTCGCAACATTGGTAATATCTAAATACAAATCATTGTAACACAATCCATATCTATATTGAGTAAATGTAATGTCAGCTGACAGTTGTTTGGAACAAAATGTACATTATAAGCTATTTGTATAACTTGTTTTTCTCACAGCAATGAGTCCAGTCCTATGGAAATAAAAGCCATGAATGACTTGGAATGGGCTTTTACCTTTCTTTACGATTCGCTGGAGTTGGTCATCAAACTTGAGACGAATAAGAATTCCATCTACAAATCAGTAACGGCTGTTTGTCTTCATTCACGTGTCACAGGTACATTACTTGCACAGCATTTTATTTTATAGATTTTAATACACCTTTTGAATAAATAAATATCAACAAATTGTAGAAAATATAGCACATATAATATTTACAGACACTTTAAATTTCAACTACCTTACTGTCGCTTAAGTTACTGCTATACCACACACACAACCCATTAAAATCGAATAAAGAACAGTTTTCTCTTCAAACAGATAAATATTAGGGCTCTGCAAGTACTCGTTGCTTAAGCTCGAGCTTGAGATTTAAAATTTTGTAGGCTCGTCATTTTCAAGCTTTTGATGTACTTAATAATCAATTTTTAAAATGCAGTAGTAAGCATATTCTATTTAATCGATATAATATCAGCATTTCCACTTATAAATCATTTGGTTACTTAATAAATTGTTAAAAATTAATATCAATTTTAACATTAATAACGTAATAGAGCTTTAAAATCACTTTCGACCGGTAAATTTATTCAATATTGCTGTCCATTTTGAATTATACTTGATTGAAGTTGTTCACTTGTATTACCATGACAATGCAATGAAAATGAAAATAGCTAAATAGATTACTAACTAATTGAATGATTCTTTTTACTATTTTTACCTGCTCCCTTTCTAAAATAATAATTTATGTTCAACTAAACTGTAATATCAAAATTATTTTATAGGGGTGTGCGAAGCCAGTTTTTTCAGTTCGAAGCGAAGTCGAAGCGAATATTCAAGAATATTCTCGAAGTCGAATCGAAG
>CABFVX010005810.1:0-12054 GCA_902151425.1 Timema shepardi
TATAAAGAGAGAGAGAATGAGAGATTTTTTTTAGTAACGCATCTTACTACCTGTTCAGTTTATACGCTTATACGCCCATGTACTATTTACACTAATTTATAAAGTTTAGACGCAAATGCGTGGAGGGAGAGTGGAAAACCTTCTAGAAAAACCACGCTCAATACACCCAATTATCGGCCGTCTAGTCTATTGAAAGAGAATAATCCCTTAAATCAATGGTTTCCAAACAAATTATTTTGTATTTTTATTTTATGTATATATATACACAATATCAATATTGACACAATTTGTTGATATTGACCGGGTGAGTTGGCATAATGTTTTAAAAGAGATTTGTTGTAAATGTAACCCTATCTCTTCACCCTAATGCGAGTGCACCTCCTTTAAGCTACGTTCCACATCCTTGTTTTATCTATTTAACTATTGATTAATATAGTTTGTGTTAAAAGATAACAATGAAATTTTTTTACCATACCTACCTGATTAGTTGAATAACAAATATATGATTAATGTATAACAATTATCTAGTTTTAAAAAGTTATATAAATTCATAATATGTCTGTTATAGTAGATAGTTTTTCCACCGATAAAGCTGTTATTTTTTGTGTCAATACAAAGATGCGTCTATTTCGTCAGATGCCAACTAGTATTGTAATTAGAAATATGTTTAGATTGTTAAGTGGAAGAAATTTATTTTAAATGATAACCAAATATCTGGATAACGCATGCCACTTGAACGTATTTAAACATATAAAATACATAGTAGCTATAGAGAAGTCTATACAATAAAATTATTCTACTTTTTAATTAAATAAAGATTCAATCAAGTTTTACAAATGTGTAGTAATCTGTAACGCATAGTACTTTAATTAGCAGCGTGACATTTAAACCCATTTCTGTGTTCATTTTTGATGTCGAAAAACATGACCAAAATAATATGTTTTATCATACAGTGCTTCTACAAATTTTAAAGAGTACGTTTATAGTTTTATTGACTGATGGATTAAGGCCCTTTTTAACTCGACTGTTTGGCATTTAGTCTGTCTGTGTTGGTTTCACAATTACTGCCAAATGCGTGGATGATTTTAACGAAACTAGCTAGTGATCTTGTCTGAATCCAGACTAAAGACTTCTGCATATGTTCTTTTAATTGGCATTGACAATGTTAGAATTACAGCACAAACCTAATTAAAATGTTTTTTTTTAATAATAATAAAGTACTATTGAATCAATTACTATAAATTTGTTTTCTGTCTAGCTTGATCATCAAGGTAAAATATCAACTTTACTAATGATATAATGTACAATTTGTTATGTTATAATTCTACCAATGAAAAGGGTAGAGTTATACTAAAACAGTTTAGTTACTCCAACATTTTAGTCTTAGTAGGTTTATGGATATCTAAGTTGACCTGTAGATAACTATTTATATAATAGCTAAAGATTACACCATATTGGTAGAATAAGGTGTGAGTGCAGGCGATACGAAAAAAGGTGTTTTTGAAATTATATAGCAAAACATTTTTTGGCCAAAATAAATCCAATATGGCTCCAGTGGAAACATAGATTAATTTTTTTCACATAGTGAAATAAATTTTATTCAATATCTGTCATGAGCATATTAGCATTTGATAATAAACTTTTAAATTAAGAAAAAAATGTTTTAATTAATTTCTAGAACACTCTTGAGAGAAATTCGAGAACTGTAGATATCACCATGTGAAGAAAATTAAACTCAATGTTTCTAATAACGGAATAATTTATCGTATTTAGCCAAATAAAAGTTTTGATAAACAAATTTCCAGAAACATTGCCCCCTTCTTTCGTTCCCTGCAGCCCGCCTTCAGAGCGGATATTGTGTGGGTAATCTCAACTCTTGCAAGGCCCAGAAATTTCCCTCTCCTAACAATTAAAGTATGAGCATGCCCTATGTACTATTCCTCACTCTAAAGGTTAGTAAATCGGTCGTTCACACAACTAGTTTGGACATTTACCTCGTTTAGAAATATTCTCTCCTACGATTCTTCAAACACACAACGCTTATGCTGCCACTATTTAGAAGCGATTAAAATTTTAACTATGAAATTTTCGTTTATATTTTAAATAGTTGTAAGCTTTTAAGAATATGTCTGAGTTTTACTCACTCAAAAAGTTTTTACTAGAATTTTTAATGAATAACAAAACAAAAAATCTAGATTTTTTTAGAAGAAAATATCCCATTATATCTGATTACACACATCTTAATATATGCAGTTTCATGGTGATTTTTACAAACTCTTTTTAAGAAGGTATTTTTTTATATCATGGTTATATCTGGAAAACTCTTCCAGTAAAATAAAAATATATTAGGCCTATCAGAAGAAATTCTATCTTATAGTGACATTCTGTAACGGGTGTGCAACATTGTTAAAGCCACAGGGGATTTGAAAATTATGGAAGAGCTTTAAATATAATAGTAAGACTATTGTACATATACTTAGTACTTTGATTGACGTGGAGCTTTCTAAATGATAAAATGTATAGTGTTAAATACGTTTTAAAATAAATTACCTTTACAGTATATCGTAGAACAATTGTGCATACTTAATATTTTGATGGACTTGAAGCTTTTTAATTATAATCTATTTAGTGACAAATATGTTTTAAAATAAGTTGTAAGACACGGTTGTACACACTTTTCTCATAAAATGTATTTACAGCTTAGAATAAAATTTTCACTATTAGTTTCTCAATATATTTTAAATAAGTTTTCCTTAAATAAACAAACATATTATCTTGTTAATTAAAATAAACATACTTAATGCATATATTTAAATCAAAATTGTTCTAGCATTTTCAAAATATTTCAAATTTTCAGAAATATGTTATTTGTAAACAAATCTCAAACAATATTTGTTTTTTAAAATTAAAATACTATTTATCATAAAAAAACAATTTTGATACATATATTTTATACAACACCATTAGAGCCATTTTCGAGAAAATTAGCGGTAAGAAATCACTCATTAGTAACTATCCTTTATTTGAGGGCTATGTTCAAAATAATAAAACGTCCTGAGGTTTAACTCTATGACAACTAAATTTCGTATTCATAAATTTGGAAAATGACACCCAGACACGGCGGAACTTTTGGCTTAGCACCCCAATGCTCTACCACTGAGCTATTCAGAAATCTAAAGATCAAATTTGAACAATATCAAACAACCAGTTTTAGATATTTGCCCAGAAATAGGCAAAAAAAAAATGTTAAAATCTACCATTTCGTTTTTGGGGTCACATAAAACATAAAGTTTTATTATAATCTTCAGGTCAAATGTGTTCATAATTACAATACTTTCTTTTAATATGAGAAAGTAAATATAAAGGAATACACATTTGCATGAAAATTTACCTCTCATACAATGTCACGTGACATCATATTACCTACTAAATAAACGGCGGTAGGTAAAATAAAAAGACATGAAACGAACTAAAGAGCTTTTTTTTTGCGGTTGGAAATAAAAAGAAGTCTTGTAGCCTACACAGGCCAAGCCCATTTCCAATATCGTAAAGTGCATCAATATTTAGGTTGAACAGCTATTACATTATTTTTATGTATAAAAACAAATATTTGTAATTTCACCTAGATCCTTGAAGTTTTCCTCTGCAATGCGAATTTCACACTATGGGGCCAACAATTGAGAAAGAGAGAGAGAGAGAGAAAGGAACAATTGTTTATTGTAGAGCATGTAGTAACTTCATGATGGTAAAAAAAAGACTACAATTACAAAATCATTACAGGTCCAATGGTTACTTCAATTTTAATTCTTGATTCACTCATTCGCCTATAATAAAGAACAAATTCTTCTTGGGCGCAGCAATTTACACTATCGAAGAAATGTGTTTTGATCTCATGATGTTTTGCATCACCAACTCGAAACAGTTGATTATCAACAAGCTTTGGTTCTGATTCGATAAACAGATATTTTAGATACATTATCACCAATGTTTTTCTTTTTAATTTGTGTTTTATCAGCACGAAACAACTCGGCATATATTAACACACGCTCCATCAATTTACTATCTGGTTTCAAATCGCTTCAACGCAGTTGACCCGTCTCTAGTTACACAGCTCATGCGCACTGAATAAATTCAGTTGGTTGTGGGTGTTGATTAACCCTCACATACAGTTGTGTTGCAGAGCGTAAACATTCTTAAACTATTTAAACTCACTTCAAATAGACAGCGTGGATTGAGATGAAATGTTGCGATTAGTTAGAGGTCATCACGTGACCACTTTTGTGTTTTACTCCCTTATTTTTTCAGCGAAATGTACACTAAAATGGTTTGTTTTAAGCAAATAATTTTTCTTGATACTCGTCTGGTTTATTTGTATTTATTTATATGATCAGTAATGAGGAAAGTAGAAATTAAGAGTGAATGTTTGCCTAAAGGGAGTGTGAGGAATGGGTGCAGATAAAGTTATAAACAACAAACTGCTGACATGAAAGGACCAACTGATAGACAAACTTCCTTATGGATCCGGTTAAGAGTCGGTTAAGTGACGGATCAGTTAATACTATACATTATTGTCCCTTAAGCTATGCTCCTCATTCCAACTAATTACGACTATGCTATTAATTATTATTATTATTATGAGCTCTTACCTCTTACTACCCGTTCGGGTTATAAGCACTTACGCTAATGTGTAATGGAAGGGCGATTATGAGATTAAATGGAGGACCAACAGTTTACCGTGGAATCCGAACCACGGTGGAGGCCTGGCATTCCCCAAATTCACAAGATGTATTGTCAGAGGTGAAGGAAGGGTTTGGTAATCAGATAAATCTGTGCCGGGACCGAGGATTGAACCCCGGCCACCAGCACAGAAGTCTGACACCTTACCTCTAGACCGCCAGGTCACCTTATGCTATTAATAAATCTGTTGCTAATCGCAATATCAACAAAGGGTCATATGCTTCAGTAGTTGAATGGTCTAAGGAGTCATTCTCACATAATACTGCCCTTCTGAAGTCTGAGATAATGTAGTTCAAATCTCTTACTGGTGTAGGGAGGAGGGTTTTTCATAAATGGTTTTCTATTCTACTTCCACGTAAAAGAGGGTACACATATTATAAAATCAACACTCCTTGTTAGTGTACAGCCCGAACGGTTAGTAAGATGTGGGCTAAAATAACACAACCCTCATTTAATCCACTAAAATAATTAATTCATACGCATACTAACCAAACGGGTAGTAAGACGTGGTGCTAGAAAATAAGTACAGCTTGGTACAATATTTTACAATTTTTGACTAACAAGTTATGCCTTTAACAATTTCAAATTCACCTCTGACAAGACATCTTGTGAATGTGGGAAATTCCAGGCCTCCACCGTGGTTCGGATTCCACGTTAAACTGTAGGTACTTCATTTCATCTCACAATCACCCTACTATTACACATTAGCGTAAGTGCGTATAACCCGAACGGGTAGTAAGACGCGGTGCTAATAAATAATAATAATAATAATAATAATTTCAAATCGTTCATAAAAGTTACAAAATAGTTTGTTGGTTAGGTAGGTGTGTTGAACTATACTTATATAAGCTACCAACTGTGTTTCTACCAGATGTTTTAATTAAACTGGTATTTTACCAGGTTGATTCCTCCCTCACGTAAGGTTTTAACGTCCATAGCAAAATTATTGCCTCCTTTCCTCAGATCCGATAACTCGTTTCATTCCTAGCAAAATCACTTGTGTTCAGATACTATGTTGTTTGTACAAAAAAAAAACTCGAAACTATAAAAAGTAGTTTACGTTTTGAAGAATGCAGCATAAAGGTAGATAATAAGATGTACAAACACCAGAGTTTAAGTTATTACACTCTAATTCGGGGATGGGGAAGATTAATAGAAGAGGGGGACAAACACTTCTGACTTCACCTTTCTACGACCATGTAGCTCACTTTGCAAATTTTGTATTAATGTGTGTGTCCCTTGGACCACTCTTAACTGGATCCATCTTAAAGTGTGTCTAGTAGTTGGTACAAGTCATGTCGGTCACTTGGTCCGCATAGTTTCTGAATGTCTAGCAGTTGGTACAAGTCATGTCGGTCACTTGGTCCACATCGTTTCTGAATGTCTAGCAGTTGGTACAAGTCATGTCGGTCACTTGGTCCACATCGTTTCTGAATGTCTAGCAGTTGGTACAAGTCATGTCGGTCACTTGGTCCACATCGTTTCTGAATGTCTAGCAGTTGGTACAAGTCATGTCGGTCACTTGGTCCACATCGTTTCTGAATGTCTAGCAGTTGGTACAAGTCATGTCGGTCACTTGGTCCACATCGTTTCTGAATGTCTAGCAGTTGGTACAAGTCATGTCGGTCACTTGGTCCACATCGTTTCTGAATGTCTAGCAGTTGGTACAAGTCATGTCGGTCACTTGGTCCACATCGTTTCTGAATGTCTAGCAGTTGGTACAAGTCATGTCGGTCACTTGGTCCACATCGTTTCTGAATGTCTAGCAGTTGGTACAAGTCATGTCGGTCACTTGGTCCACATCGTTTCTGAATGTCTAGCAGTTGGTACAAGTCATGTCGGTCACTTGGTCCACATCGTTTCTGAATGTCTAGCAGTTGGTACAAGTCATGTCGGTCACTTGGTCCACATCGTTTCTGAATGTCTAGCAGTTGGTACAAGTCATGTCGGTCACTTGGTCCACATCGTTTCTGAATGTCTAGCAGTTGGTACAAGTCATGTCGGTCACTTGGTCCACATCGTTTCTGAATGTCTAGCAGTTGGTACAAGTCATGTCGGTCACTTGGTCCACATCGTTTCTGAATGTCTAGCAGTTGGTACAAGTCATGTCGGTCACTTGGTCCACATCGTTTCTGAATGTCTAGCAGTTGGTACAAGTCATGTCGGCCGCTTGGTCCACATCGCTTATAGGTGTCCAGCAGTTGGTACAAGCCGTGTCAGTCACTTGGTCCACACCGTTTCTGGATGTCTGGCAGTTGGTACAAGTCGTGTGGGTCACTTGGTTCACACCGTTTCTGGATGTCTGAAAGTTGGTACAAGCCGTGTCGGCCACGTGGTCCACACCGTTTCTGGATGTCTGGCAGTTGGTACAAGTCGTATCAGCCGCTTAACTCATACAGCCTTGTTGAACTGGTTGTCTACGGTTAAGGTATCAGACTTCTGTGTTGGGGTTGCGGGATTCAATCCTCGGTCCGGGAACGGATTTATCTGATTTCCAAACCCATATTTCACCTCTGACAAGACGAATATTAATCACAATTTGTAAATGTGTGGAATGCCAGGTCTCCACCATGGTTTGGATCCCACGTTAATCTGTAGGACCTCCATTTCATATCTCAATCACCCTACAATTACACATTAGCATAAGTTCGTATAGCCCAATCGGGTAGTATGACGCGGTGCTAATAATAATAACATATAGCCTTACAAATAATTTTGTACAACTTGTCAGACAGTTTTTTTTAGCGCCATGTCTCACTACCCGTTCGGGTTACTTCAAAATAACCTGTCACTGGCAGACCAAACCATATGAAGCTGACTAATTTGTTCACGTGCCCCCATGTATGGTTCACTGATGTCCAAACAATACTACGAAATCGTTAAATTTACAGCTAACCCAATGGCTTTTAGATAACGACCCCCTTCAATAGAACAGAGCCATTCGTTATTCAATATAAAGGGAAGTCTATTTATTCATTCCACCCCTTCAAACCAAACAAAAATTACATCGTGACCTACCTTAAGGTATTAATACTCATTTGTATAACTTACAAACTTTTACAAGTAGTTCGTACCCTCAGCAAATCGACACTTTCTGAGCCACCAATGATCCAAACAGCAGAACAAGTGGCTACAAATCATTTCCTAGCGTCCGCCCTGGTGGTGAGTCCCACCCTCCTCCTAACCCCGCGGACCCCAATGTTTTTTGGCACTTCGAAAACCTACCACCCTTTTAAACCCTCTTCCAACCCCCTACTCCCTTCACGCCACAGCTTCCAAAACCTGAACTAAACATTGTCCATGGGTGAATAATGTGTGGGGCCTAGGGCTATGTTTCAGAGGTTGTCAGCCCTGGGGCGTGTCCCTTGGGGAGGTGTAGCCTCTTGTCAGCCGCAGTGCTACCACCCCCAGCATCGCCGATCCAATTTACATATTCACTCTCACCCATGCTCCCCTCTCCCTCAGATAGGCTGACTTCCAGAAACATGTTTTTGGTGAGCTTTTTTTTATTTTTATTTTTTACAGTTTGTGAAAATGTTTGGAATCGGTGTTTTTTTTATTTCCTTCCCACGCCTTTCTGGAATTGTTCTAGTTAGTTTAAGTTTATACTTTTGCTGTTTTAAAGCTATTGCAGCCTGAAACATTCTAGATTCTAGAGGGTAATGTGTGCGGTTCTTTAACATATTCTTCTTTGGAGGGTAAAACGCATAAACTAAACAAAGCTAGACAGCTCGAGGGATAAGCTTACACAATTTAATCTACTATACCTGGTTTAGCAACTTTTGTATCTAATATAAGCTCCAAAAATTACCTATTTTGTTTTTTACTGATATGTTTATACTTTTTTTCTAATCCTCCAGTGAACAAGAGTGTATTAAACTTTCTAACCTAAAAAGAAGAAGGATGAGTTGGGGTATTTTAAAAGAATTGCACTGTAATACCATTATTAATAGAGAATTCCGTTAAGTTGGTAACCGCAACTTTGAAGGTCGGATTCTTCCACAGTAATAAATCTATGCTAATTTTTGTTTGGCTTAGAGTAAATAGTAAGTGTTCTTAGCTGTCCTTCAAAAACTCTAAACTTGACATGTTCTGAATCCCAGTCATATGCATTGAAGGTTGTTTTAGATTTCTTATAAAGAGAAATGCAACTCAACTTAATGTTAAGTGTCCTCATACACCTTATAAGCTACTCTAAACGTTCTTACCCCTTAAATTAAGAAGCCACTAAATTGACTAAACCATTGAATTAAAAGGTTTAGTACTAATTTAAATAAATTGTGTGACCAAATCGTACATATTTCTCATATTATATAAATCTAAATTTTTCACAAATAAGTTAGCAGTAAACTACAATCAAATGCATTTCCATTTGAAAAACAGCTATACAATATTACTTTTAATCTAAATCCGTCTCCATATATACATTTTGAACAAAAATTTTATCTTTAAATATATTTTTGAAAAATGTAGAGCTATCAAAAATCATCGATCACTAAGCCAACCTTATTTTTAAAGCTTGAGTCAAGATCAGGATCTGCTCTTAACTTTTTAACATACAAGATATAAATATCAAGTTTGAATCAAATCCATCAAACCATTTTGGCTGTAGCCCCGGGTAATGAAGTTATGAGGTACATAAAACGTCCCTTTGAGAAAATTTTCAAGATCACAATATTTTCTCTACATGAATATGATAAACCACAAAAGGGACATTAAAAAATTAAAAAATATGTGGGAAACCGTATGATTCCTAAATACAAACTATGATATAAGACCATTTAAAGATCCTACACCTAAACATTTAAAAAAAGATGACAATTATTATTTTAAGACTATAATCCAACTCCTTCAGGCGAGTTCTCTTACTAGTTATACATCCAACATCAAAGTTGCATTTCTTTTTTTAGATAATTTTTGAGATAGTAATCATCTAGGAAACAAATTTGGTGGAATATTATTCGTCTGATCAGGTGGAGTCGTTTTATGTTAAAGTATGTTGGGCTTCTACATGAAGGAGTTTTTTTTTCCAATATTATACTAACCACACCAGCTCCCACAACGGCGCCTACTTTGATACACGCGGCTGGAGGAAGAAGAAAATAACTAAAGGTGGATGAGAAAAATGTAACGGTGGAAAAGGGAGAAACGTTGAAATAAATACCTAAAAAAAAGAGTAACCGAGAGGTGAGTACATAGAGAAATAAGACAAAAAGAGTAGAATATAAAAAAGACAAAGAACATAAAGAAAAAAGTAAAGTATGAATTGGTGGTACAAAAAATAAAATAAAAAAAACTTGAAAGGAAGATAGACTTCTGGTTTAAGAAAAAGACAGAAGAATAAATATGAAGATGAAGAAACGGAAATAAAAATCTTCTGAAATGCGGAGATAAAAATGGGGTCTTAGTTGCAGATGTTTTGATATTGAAACGGGTTGGTGTTCCAATTCTCACTTTCCAAAATCGAACTTTAACCTTCGCTTACTGTGCAAAATGTAGCACTGTAAAAAGGAGAGTAGGGTTTTATAACTTTTTTGTATTTTATATGCTTTCTCATCTGTTTTGGAAAAGGGAGTGAATGTGACAAAAGTGACACAAGTCAAACAAAACAGAATTATTACAGTTAAAAATTGATGACTCTAAATGAGCTACTGCACTCTGAAACATTAACTGGAATAAAACAAATTCTTTACATGATTATACGATTAATAATGTTTCAGGAATTTCACACAAATACAGAATTATGATGAGGAATAATATTGTTTAATACATCAGAAATATGCTTTCTTATTTCATTTTATTGACACAAGATTACTTCCAACAATCGATATTGTATCAATATGAACACTTTAAGGAATTATATTCTTTAAACCTCCTCATATTCCATTACTTAATTCTGCTATATTATAAACTTCAGATGTTACTTTGCAAAAGTTAATCATGGACTTATAATAAATAATCACACAGAAAGCTTTTAAGAATTATTTTTCCAGCTCATTTTAATATAGAGCGGATTAATCCAAAACTCTGATTGTTCACAAGGATGTATAATTTTGTAAACCTATACGATGAGTGAGTATTATCGAAAAATTAATACTTAAACAACCAACAAATTATATTGACCTTTAATTCTTCTTCACAACATATAGAGACAGCAAACCCTTTCTTCACCTCTGGCAAAGTGTGTGCTTTCACTCTTAGTGAATTTGTGGAATTTCAGGCCCCTAACTTGTTCTGAACCCACGCAAGCCTGTAGATATCTTCTGCTTTCCACCATTATCATTCTCATGTATTATCTGGGTATTTTAAAAAAAAAATTCCTTATACATTTTTCCTGACATCTTATTTTAATATAAATAAGGACTTTTTCTGCTCTGTTCATATTACAATATGCCTTCTATAAAGTTGATATACAAATTTTACACAAACTTTCTGGAATATAAACATATACTACTACTTAAACTACTGGTCCTGTTATTGATCATTACCAATCTACTTCAACCTGTGCCTGTTAGCTGCTCTGTCTACTATAGATCAATACCATTATTTAATTTATGAGTAATAATTATACTTGTCGATATTTCTCTATTGAAGTTATTTTGGCTATATACATTTTTCCATTTGATATAACTACTTTGGACTTAGATCTAACTTAACCTAACTTATACCTAGTGATGTCGTCTACACAATCAGTTTATATATATTCCTTGTAGGGAATCCCATTTTCTGTTTCTTCTCTGGTCACTTCCTACCGTGGCCAGTCAACATACCTGGAGTGCTCGATAGCTCCTGTCCAGCATCACGCTTGTTTCCAAACGAGCAGGACTCTTCGAGTAAGGAACAACTTCCAAAATCTCATCTGTACCCACTTTAACTTTCTTCTCTCCTAGCCGGTATTTCAGACATCCCTGGTTCATCATTAATATTCATCACTGCTATCCCTGAAATGCTTTCCTCGGCTAGAGCTCTAGATATATCCAGAGTCCCTCAAAATCTAGTCCTCCCGTCCCTTTTATTACACTTTCTGTGTTTTGTTTCACCAGTTTGGTAACTTCTTGTCTGAGTCTGATGTTGCTTCTTCTTCTCAGTCTCCATCGTCTTCACTCGTAACTTCTTCCTCAGTTGTTTCTTCCGGTCTGTTTTGTCTCAAGTCTTGGTCCTGTCTTTGTCTTCTTCCTTATTTAAGTTTTCCCATATGTATGTCCCTTTCTGTTTTCGATATCCTGTCCGCTATCTCGTTGAGGTATCTCCACTGGTCCAAATCTCTAAGTATATGGTATATTGCAGTGGCCTGTATAGACATTAGTAGCTCCACTC
>CABFVX010005810.1:12066-46543 GCA_902151425.1 Timema shepardi
GTATAGACATTAGTAGCTCCACTCTTTCCCTTTACGTAAATATAAATTTCAAGGTCACGTGTTCCGGTGTCGCCTCTCCCCACAACAGCAAAGACTGGTTTTACTCAAGTTCATCCTAAAGAGGGACGTTCGATATGAGCCGTGTCCTGTGATATAGAGGACAAGTCCCTGGGAAGGTTGAAGATGCTTCATTCTCAGTATTTCTTGTTCGTTCGGAAATAACCGGGATATCCTTCTACATGTGGTTCTCTCTGCCGAGTCTGCTTGCCACTCCCGCAGGAGGATCTCTCTTATATCACCTTTGGTACTTACACCTTTGGTTGTTTATTCTATTACTTTGTCTAACTTCCTTTTTTCAAGCCATTATCCAGCGGCCCTCTTTCGTACCTCTAAGCCTTGGTGCCAGACACCTAGGGTGACACACAACCCGTTTGTTGGTACAGTTTTGTAGGCCCCGGAAAGTCTCATGAGAATTTTCCTCTGATAGCCTCTGAGTTTCCTTCTAGCTCTGTCCCCTCTCAGTTGTTGTGCCCACACTACTGCTCTATATAACCCTAAGGACACCAGCGACACCTGTTGGTAGAGTCTAATAAGTTTTAAGAGCAGATGGAACCTACGCTGCCTTAAACTGACTATCCCATTCATAGCCCACAAGGCTCTCCCGCATACGTTGTCCATGTGAGCTAGGAAGCTACGCTTCTCGTCAATCGTCACCCCCTGGTATCTAACAGTCTTGATCCTTCTAATTGTTTGCTCTGCTATCTTAATTAATATTAATGTGTGGATAGTGTAATTCGCTTTAATGATGTTCCTACCTCAGAAATGAATTCCTCAATATGCCAGAATAGCAGAGGAAAGATAAGGTCAAATGGCCAAATCACTTACATCAGCCTCACACACGAGACAAAATTATAATCGTAAAATGTTTATACCTTGAGTTTATGATGGATATGGACGTATTAAAAAAGAGTGCATCTTACAATTATTTGTCAGCATGTTTTTCATATCTGAATGACTTTCCGTCTGCCTGTTTGCTTGTCGGTATCTGGGGCCACAAATGAAACAGCCTGGCAAGTTTATTTTAAACTTAATATTTATTTTTTGAAAA
This sequence comes from Timema shepardi, assembly GCA_902151425.1. Lineage (NCBI taxonomy): Eukaryota > Metazoa > Arthropoda > Insecta > Phasmatodea > Timematidae > Timema > Timema shepardi. The sequence goes on from CABFVX010005810.1 coordinate 13,175, forward strand.
TTTAAACCTTTTTGAAAATAATTATAATGATTTGGTTCATAGTAGGTATTTTTGATTATAAATAGCACTTTGAACTTTATTTGAACAGGGAGGAGTATAATTTACAGTATTTTAGAATAGTTTATGAAAAACCAAGTTTTTAAATTTGAAATATTTTGGAAAATACAATTTACGATTGTGTTGTATCTTGGTAGTATTTGAAATAATAAATAATAATATATGTTTATTTAAAAAGTATATTAATGTTAGCTCATTGTTAATTTTTTTACTTTGACTTTTACTAAACATAGATATGATTTTTTTTTGTTTAAAATTCATGTGTGTGTAGTCTCTTTCCCATTATTAATCAAAATAATATTTTTTGGTTTGATTAGAAAAAATTGTTTAAATATAGTTTAGTAGAAATTCATTTTAGAAAATGTTGTTCCACGCTTTAAGAGACAATATTACTATAATGATAAAGTTGATATTATGCTTATGTTGTAATATTTATTTTCTCCTTATCATAGCTCCTACCCAAAGTGGGATCCAAGCAGTTTAAGTTGCTAGGCTCGCATGCCATTTATATTTCATTTATGAATAGATCGGTGTTTGTTTACGATCAATGATAGTGGTATTCCACAAGTGATTTTTAAGTTTGGATTATTTTCACTTTCACCATTCAAGCTAATGCTGATGAATTTTTAGTGAGCTAACCTTTAACCCCTAACCCTTGGATATGGTCACTAATAATTAATTTGTGTTGAAGATTAGCTAGATCTATTAAAATATAGAGTTCTGGGAAAATCTGTAGATATTATCTTACAGATCTTAGAGCTGGTTAGAGAGAAACCAGGTAAAACATTTCTTTATTCTCTTGATTACGTGAAACCTGAATATAAGTTACAGACACCACCAGGATTCTAATAAGGGATTTCAATGATCGTCAATCATAGCCTAAATGTTTTTAACTGTGGTGTTTTACCACAAACTTTCCAAACCCAAAATATAACATTCGTTTATGTTTGACATACTTTACCTTATAATCTAGTTAGTTACTAATTTCATTATTTACGTACTTGATGGCATTAGCAATTCAAAATTTCACTGCCACACTAACAAAAGCACATCTCTGTTCCTATCTTGAGCTAGCTTTATCTAGTCCACCTCATTACACCCTATCTCTTTCAGGTGCATCCTATGTTATCCTCTGATCTGGGTCTAAGTCTTCCCAATGGTCTCTCCCATTGGGCTTACCAGTCATTACCCTGAACCTTGTTTTAAATTCTCCCATTTGCGTTGCATGTCCTGCACACCATAATTTGCGAGACCTGATTATCCTAACAATGTCATCTGATGAGTAGTCCTACAGGTTATGTAATTAATCATTATGTAACCTCTTCTACTCCTAAATACCTCAATCCTTTTTTTAGATCAAATATCTTCCTAAACACCTTGTTTTAAAACACTTTAATTTTTTTCATGGCTATAGAGAGCAACTAGTAAAACTATTATTTTGTATTTCATTCTGAGTTTTATATTCATAGATATCAGTCGAGGTGTTAACAACTTACTGACAGTGAAAATAGCAGGCATTTCCCGACTCTATTATTTTCTTTATTTCCACTATAATAACGTTATTATTAGTTAATATTGTTCCATAAATATATTAATTAATTATCTAATTGCATTAACAAACAAAAAATAATAAATATCTTGGTCATCACAATCCAGATTCGAGTATGAGTACATAAAACTAGTAGTCAACCATTCTAATCAATTTGATATTAAGATGGATGTTATTGTCCATAATAACAAACGCCATAAATATTTATTCCATGGCAGTACCCGGGAAAACTTCAAAGCTTAGGGTGTCTTGACTAAAGGGATCGACATTTACATACCATTACTTCACTCTATAACCATACAATTATTGAAGTTGGGCGTAAAGCATAAAAACAGCCTCGTCCTCGTATTCCTCAGTCCTCTTGCATCACAAGACAAGGTCTTAGTGCAGTCTCCTTTCGCAGGGGTCACATGGACTAAGACGTCACTCTCGCATTAGACTGAAAACATAGTGATGGAGAGATCTTGTTTCGAATCTTGGTCAGGTGTACAGAGGTAGTTTTTTTTAAATAGTATCCCAGTTTGCCTCCACGAGAGTTCAGGTATATTTACACTAAATTAAATCCTTATTCCATTAGTGTTAACACGCAATCACCCGGATGATAAGTAAAACACGGTCATATACAAGGTTTACACAATACCCACATCCTTCTTGTTAAAATGTCTGTGCTCCGTGGGAGAGCTTGAGGCCTTAAACGCGGGTATCGCTAGGTGCCATCAAGAGGCATTAAAAACTCATTTTAAACATGGTTTCACTAGAGAGAGGACACAAATATCCATCTCGAGTCAATAGGCCGGTTCCACGAAGGAAGGGTTCAGGTATTAACCCATCCTCCTCTTCACATAATCCTACCTTGCGAAGAGCTAAGCATTACGAAAGTAATGGTACCTTTATGGCAAACATGTTAAAAGAGAGTCGTGTGGCAAAATTTAACATTGTGAAGGGTTTTTCTTTCACTGAGCATTGACACTAGCGAGCTCCAGTGTTGATGGACTCAACCCGGACCAAGCGAAGCGAAACTTCCGTAAATCTAAGGCTCTGGTATAGCTTTGCCTGTGGACACGGTGCAACTTTTGCAGTTGCATGGATTCGTGGCTAAATGGTTCAAAGTTTCAAGAACCCTTAATCGATGCTTGACGAAAATTATGAAGATATGGACTTTTGTGAAAAATTTATATAAAAAATAAATTACTTATTGAAGGAAAAAAAAACCTTTAATTTAAACTGTCACTGGAAAATTAAATACATAAAAACAAATTTAGCCTCCCTTTGAATTTTTAAGTGATTTTTGTGAGTGGAAGAGCTGTTCCACTCTCAATCCCTGTTCCAATGCTACGCCTATTTTCATAGAAATATAATTTAAAAAAATTAAAAAACATTATTTTTCAATCTTCATTGATCACATTTACACTTTCATATAAAAATTACATCTACATTATTCATAAATTGACGTATGGACACGTGAATTATTATTATTTTTAGCACTGCGTTGTACTAACCGTTCGGGTTACACGCACTTACATTAATGTGTAATGGTAGGGTGATTGTGAGATGAAAATGTAGTAGCCTACTTACAGTTTAACGTAAGATCCGAACCACAGGGGAAGCCTGGAATTCCACACATTCACAATTTGTGATTAATACATGTCTTGTCAGAGGTGAAGTAAGAGTTTGGCAATCAAATAAATTTGTGCTGGGACCGAGGATTGAACCTCGAACCCCCAACACAGAAGTTTGATTGACACCTTACCCCTAGACCACCAAGTCACCCTATGGAAACGTGAAAGTAGACCTTTTAAGTCTTTCAGCTTCCCATGAAAATAGGAATGTAATTATGGTTTAATGTGACACAGTTCGTAAAGTGTCAGATACCGTACTCATTTTTTTTTGCTAATTTTTAACACACTCTACATTGGTACGGTGACGAACAAATAGAGTTGTTAATCGATCACATGGGAAACCACTCTCCTAATGCATGACATTATTTTCAACCACTACTTTGCAAAATTACAAATGCATGCGTGGTTTTACAACTCAGCCCGATGAAAACTGGAGCTGTAAAACAATAAACTGTGTCTGTCTCATGGAATAAGAGAATGGTAATAAAACTGCCGTGTTAAAATAACAACCACGTAAAATATGGTATTGCGAATGTAAAAAAAAGAAGATATATGTATATATTGAAATGCGTGCTGCATGCAAGCTTGGCATTTGAAGTTCGCAGCGGATAGATGCGTGTCAAGTTTGTCACGCAAAGTAGATTGACCTTGTGTCTATTAAAAATTAAACCTTTCCCCTCGTGGTACCATCCAGAGGAATAATTTAATTTTACTATTCCTTAATTTATATCCAAAGGCTATGGATATAAATTAAGGAAGATTAACATTAAATTATTCCTTTGGATTAAATTTAATAAGACCAAAGTAATATGTTTTATTATCAACAGGTTCTTCGGAAGAAGATTTCTTTAACCTTGGTTTTTTATTAACTTAGATAGTTACATACGAGTTATATATTCGTGTTGTTCTGTATATTGGATTTCATTCTTTTTAGACGTTTGATACATTATTATTAAATGAAGTATATAACGTCCACTTTCTGAACCAACTGATCATATCAGTACACGAGTATTTATATGAACGAAAGCGAAAGGGTCTAAAAATTTTACCAAACGAAATTTTGGTACGGATTTTTATTACTCAGTAAAAATACATCGACCCCTGTTGGGTGTTTTAATTTCACGAACATTGGGTCGCGTTTTAGAGCTCAAAATCACTATTTGAATCACGAATATTCGTTTTTTTAATACATTCGCTAGTTATAAAAACTACCATAGAACCAATTTGTTTGTTGGATACTTTTATTTCCAAGTAATTGAACAGCGTTGGTGTGCACATGGGCTAAGGTGTAGACATCTCTGTTCTGCTTTTCCAATGATGGAGAGGACTTTGTTTGATTACCGGTTGGGTTTAATCAGAGTGTATTTTAACTAAATAGTTTAACATTGCACAACTGTGGGTATAAGTCCTCCGATATTATACGTTTCTCCTTATAGCTCACAAAAAGTGTGAATATCAAAATAGCCCGAACAGGTAGACGTGGTGGACAAAAACAAACCAAAAGATAATTTAGAATATGCCATAAATGTAAATAAATGACCAAATGATTTAAGGTATTACTCGCGTGTTAGACTGACCTGCTGATAATGTAAATGTAAGAGTTTGACTCCCAGTCGGGTCGAATAAGGAAAGGTTTTACTAAATTGTTTTCCCCTCTCCTTCCAAGCAAATGTTGGTAGATTACCGATATACGTTTAGCCTAAACAAGAAGTATTGCGTGATGATGATAAAATATATGATCCAGCCTGCTTCATTTATCGGATATGACCTGGTAATACTTTGATTTATCAAACAACACATTATATTATTCTTGCAACTGTCTCACTCTCATAACATAGGATTACAGATAAGTCATTGTATTCACTATGGCTCTTTAAATAACAGTTTCAAACACATTTTTGTTCAACATTTTGCCTTTGTTTGTCCTCCTAAAGCACCTTTGAAACTTTTCTTTGTCCATGGTGATAACATCTATATTAAGACTACATAGTTACATTTACCAACACCAATTAACAAATTATGTTTTAGTGATTATCACTACAAATGTAAAACATAAAACTCTACAATTTTACTAACCAATATACTCCACACCATTCATATGTTACCATCTATTCTCCCTGGCCGTATTCATGTAATCTATAAGGTGCTTTTGATATGTCGATACACGTCCCCATTTCTCGTCCTTTCTTTAGCCCAAAAACCTACAAAAAAGGTTTTATAAAATATGGGGGTAGGGGGAAGGAATAGCGGGGTGGGAAGCTCTTATTTTAAAAGGATGTAGATCTTTCAAAATCGATTCCATTTACTACACTTGCTACAAGATGTTAACACCATTTCTTCCGTTCAAAAAAAGGAGTTAGATAGTGAGTAGAGAAGGCGACTAAAGGAGAAAAGAACACATTAATCAATGAATTTCAATTTCTTCCTTTCAGCTTATCATCAAGAGAGAAAATATATATATTCAAAACCATCGAGTAAGCAATTCATGACTACGTTGGATATTGTGACTTTTATGCATGCGATATCGTTTATCTTAGGGGGCTGGCATTGGGAAGTAGAGCAAGGTGGTAATGGTATTGGGTAAACGATCCATTTAATGATTTAACTCTTTGCTTTTAAAGGAAAACACCTTGTCCAATACTTCCTTGAACAACCCCGTAGGCAGATACACGGCAAAACCCGATAAAGACGTCGGGTTCTAGATAAAGCGCTTTAAAGGGGATGAAATTGAAGATGAGGGATAAAAGGGGGTTGGGAGGTTAGTGGTAGAATCAAACTTCTCTAAAGGAAATGGCGCAATCTACGCCTTCAAAGAGGATAAAGTTCTAAGAAGAGTGCTTTAAAGACTTTAAAAGAGGACATGAAATTGGAAAAGCAATGGATTCGGACCATTCCTTTAAGTAAAGAGGAACACAGAAGAAGGGAGGTATAAGGAAATTGAAGGTGGGATTTGGGAAATTAGAACCGTGAGTGTGTTAAGATGGGATATGAAAGAGATTCGGAAACTCGTAAATGTGGTTATGAAACGGCGTCAAAAGTGTTTAAGCCATAGATAAGTTAAGGGGGTTCAGGATTACTTTTGGATATAAGGGTACGATAAGATAAAATATAACGGAGGGGTTGTAAACTATCTGATGCTTACCACACTTTTACGAGAGCTTTAAATCTGATTTGAAAGGCTTCTACGGATATTAGTAACTGCACTTAAATAATTTGACACAAAAACAGATGTTTAAAAAGATTTTGGAGGACACAATGAGAATTTCTTGATCGATTATTGATTTGTTTAGAAGTATTTAAATTTTATACCAAAGTTTGGGTGGCTATGAAAGTTCGTTTAGTTATTTCCCTGAAAATTCGGATAGCACCTAACATGTAATTGTTATTACTATGAACAGGTAGTAAATTATTGATTTGTAATTTTAAATTGTTCCAAGCGTAAGGAATGAATATAGATTTACTAACCCAATCTTAGAAAAACAAATACAATTCTGTCGAGATTTTCACTCTTCAAACGTAAACTGTTATAGAGAGATGATATTATTCCTAATTATTATAAAATGTTATTTTTAAATATATAGGCAACACTTAAATGTGAAAATTACAAATAAAATTGCTTTGAATTAAAAAAAAAGTACGTTTAATATTATGGTAATTAAAAATGATTATGAAAATGAATATAATAAGTTTAATTATATCACCCGTATTGGCCTAGTTAGGAAAATGGCAAATCACAACTCAGATCTGTAAAAACCCCACCTCAGTGCGCAGGGCTAAATTTAAAACTTTGACATTCCTGTCACCAGCAGCCCATATTATTTAAAGATTAACGCCTTTGCCCATGTGTCCACCAAATTTTATAAACAAAGATCTCCCAAACTAGTTTATCTACACTATTATAACGTCTATAACTATTAGTAATCTCACATTTCCTTAATAATTCTGACTAATTAGCTTTACAAATCATTTCACAAGTACAATCATCTCGTGTTTATGTTGGTAAAAAATGGAGGATTGGGGACCGTAATATGAATGTTTATAAATCTTGATTTGAATTTATAAAATTAATTAAGTAATTACTAATAAAACTAATAGAGATAAACACAAATTAAATAGGGAAGGAAAATTATTATATTATCGGGGAGCAAATATTTCCTTAATACGCAATTTCATGGTACCAGATAAAGGCCAAGGAACACCAACACATCCTACATAAAATGGGCCTTATATAATCTGAGAAAAACCTAAAACCTTACGCTATAATGAATTTAAAAAACCACTTTCAACTTCAATACAAATATTCAAAATTAATTTACCAATAATACAATATTTTTATCATTTATTTACTCATCACGACATTGTTAGGATAATTAAGTCTCATAGATTAGGGTGGGCAGACGTAGACGTAAGAGGATTAAATAAGAATTAGATTGTAAGCGATAGGGTTTAACGAGGTAGACTGGATATAGCTAAATAAAGCTAGGGATAGCTATCGTACTTTCTTAAGGCATGTGGAAATGAAGCGTTGAGTTCCAAATGTCAAGTAAGAATCTATATGCTTCTCTATACATTTTGTAATATAGTTAATTACATTTAAGAACTTAAAATCAATTTAACTTATTCTTACAAAAAAACTTTAAATATATTTCATTATTTAAAAAATATCACTAACTTGGTACTTGAGTTATTAAATTAAGGATTTATATAAAAAAAATACGGTTGCCATCAATGGTGACCATATTCCTACCGGTTAAGTACCCTATAGAGACTATGTGTTTATGAATTTTATATAAGTATTTATTTTAATATAGAGGTTTAAAATACTTATTAAAACATTTTAGAATTGCTGGGCATGGGCATTAAGATAATTCGCAGTCTAATTAAAGGTTTTTAAAGGTTTTAAGGAGTCACATGAAAACCTACTTACATTGTCATGATTATTATTTTAAAAAAGATTGGACATTTTCCATATATTACTAAAACTATTTTGTAAACTATTTTAGCCTGCAACACGTTAAAATTACAATCTACAAAATTTCGGAAAATGTTTTGGAGCACTAATTATACTAATAGGAATAAATATACTCGTGCACATTATTTTTCTTTGTAATTGTTCAGCTACTCTCATGCCCAAAATGTCTAATTTATTTATTTTCATTCTCTTACTCTAGCATTTCTTGCGTTTATTTTTCCTCTCCAATCCTTGAAACTTCCTTTATTTCATCTTATTTATTTCTTCTTCCACCTTATTTGTACATTATCTTTGGCTTTCTTCGTCTCTTTCGTTGACCCCACGTAAAGATATATACGATGGATGACAAAGGTTCGTTACTTCCTCCCTTAATTCCCCTCCCCCCCTTTTTCAATATCCGTGAATGACTCCCAAAAAATAGTCGATATAGCCCTGCACCCTAAACTAATTCCTTCCATTATGTGGCCGGTAATTGTGATACTCCTCCCACTTTGCTTTATATATAGCCTGTAGGAGAAACATGGAGATGTTTTTCCTTTGAAACCAATATCCATTGAACAAGATATCAAATCTGGCCCGATTTTGTTCTTGTAACCCTCCATTTGCGTGATAGGTTTTCGTCTTTGCTATTCTATTGAATCCAAAATGTAATCCAATAAATAATAAACTAACATAATAATAAGGAAAAAAAATTGAAGTCAGTATAAAAAACCCCATCGTATTTCATCTAAAATTTCGTATATATTATCTCAATTCGCCAGTATGATCATGATACTTTTAGTTATCATTTAAATCTAGAAATACAAACGAATCACCTTTTTCAATTCAGAGTTTTAAACAAGTCTTCATTTTGCCTAATAATTTCAAATATTGAATCCAGAGCTTATAAATAATCAAAGGTAAAACAAGTTGACTTACATCAGTATTACTTTTTTCTCCCATTTTTATTTAGTTCACATTAAATGCCAATTTAATGGTTTGTAGTCTGACTGTAGGGTTTGTCATATATCAATGCTGGGCTAAAAATTTAGTCAAAGCTATATATAAGGTCTTAGAAATTAATATACATTCAAGTTTTGGATTTTATTATTTTTATTTATCGTATCTCGTATTTGAATTGTTTTTGAGTCCTTGAATCTCGAATTTTCTTGAGAATTCGAGGGATTTGAGAATTTGAAGTTGCAATTCATATTGAGTAAAACATGACCTCCAACCCCTTAATCTAGGGCAAGGGTCGGGGAACTTCTTTACTTATTACCCCAAAATATATTTACTAACGCCAATGCTACCAGCTTGATTTGAAAAGGAGAAAATCATAGAATAAATGATCAAATTCAAAAGGTTTATTGAATATATTTATTTCCATACGGAGACTACCATTTGAAATATAAAACGTATAAACTACATTTATATCCTCATTATGAAACAAAAGTATTTTTTGGAAAACTTTTCCAATTGAGGTTTTGGAGAAATAATGTTTCATTTTTATACAATAACATGAAAATTGGGGCATTTTAATGTCAGAGCTATTTGTATACTATCTTTGGGGTCCAATTGATTTTTATTCTTTGTTTTTATGTTAATTAGAGTGGAAAATCTTTGTTCGCAAAGGTAGGTTGTTGCAAAAGGAAGCAACTTTTTTACTTTGCCTTTGCAGCTGTTGACATAAAAAAAAATGACAGATCTGCTTTGTTATCAAATTTAATACGTGCTTCATTATTGGATCGAAGTTAAAAATGTGTTTCTGCCAAACCTTGATGCTCTTCTGGTACATCAGCAATTTCACATTTAAAGAGATCAGCAAACCAGCTGACAGTATGTGAATCAAGATTTGGAAAGTAAACAAAGGATCACTCTTTGAGTTTGGTAAGATGCCTTATAACTGTTTCCTTGATGTCAAAAATAAAATTTTCACAATCTTTCTAAAACAAAACTAGCTTTGAAAAGGACGTTATCTTGTTTTGTTGTGCTTTCTGTCTCCAATATTAAAGCTTTGATCCAAACGCTGAAATAATTTATCTGTCTGAAATTATATTGATGTTTTTTCCTTGCAATTCTTTTTTCAATGCATCCACATACTCAAAAATATCAACTAAATATTGGAGTACAACATGGCGTGACTTCCCCTAGACATGTTATATTACATTGGCCAGATGCAGTGTTGTCAGAAGAAAAATTTCTGTCGTGAAAAGGAACGGGCTTTGTATATAATTTTATTTGTGTCTCTAGAGTCCTCATTACCCCCAAGAAAGTAATTTCCACTCCGATTCACCGACCCCTTATATAGGGGATACGTAAACCAAAGTATGAGTAGAATAGGTTCGAGAAATTTCTCCTACATTAGTTCGGAGAAAGGATGGTAATACGTTTGTAATACATGATATGAACTGGAATCAGAACCAATAACCAAAATAAGTTATTTTTAAGGAACAAGAACCGGAATACATGTAAATCACCCAAGAACCAGAATAGGAATCTATATATAATTTTAGGTTCATAAAGGTTCTCTTCGATAAATATGTTATTTTTTTGGATTTAATTGTATGACCTTCTTTGTTTGGATTAATATTATTTTGAAATACTCTCTTTTTTCCTTTTCTTGAAATATTTTGTTGAAGTTGTATGTGTCACTCTGTAATTTTTTTTATTTAGACAACTTTTAAATTATTGAAAATTTTTAAAATGTATTTTTCTTTTATAAATTATATAACGGTAGAGTAGTTATTATATAAAAACTTAAAATAACCAGAACTGGAAACTAATATTAAGAAACAAAAGTAACCCAAGCCTTTCATCATCATTATCACTTGTTTCCAGCCTGTTGCCGGGTCAGTTTAGTAAAATGCCTCCATCTTCCTCTATCCTTCCACCATGTTTCCTCGTTTAATTGCTAACAAGAACTTTTATTTTTCTCTAATCAGCACCAGAAGCGGATCATTAAAACGTTTAGAGGAAGAGCCGGAACAAAAACTAGAACCGATAAATACTTCGGTTAGATTCCCTGATTGAGTTTAATCACGTGTGTTGGAAACCATACCTAGTTCACCCGTCTGGATCTCTAACCCCGACCTCTACCAATAAAGACAACCTTGTGTATTACAACCTTAACAAATTAGCCTCAGTTGTCACAGGGATATTGTTTAGTTTTTTCTAGACGTTCTATCATCATTCCAGACTAATCGCTTATTTACACTAACATAGTAGGGATGCGTTAGCCAGATTTAGAGAAAATGCAGCCGGAGTTGTTTACAGGAAGAGGGGTAAGTAATTTCCTTTTTAGAAAGAACAACAACACAATGCACTTGGCTAGTACTTGATCCCAAGTCTCCCCATTACGGGGAGATTGTTGTTTGGTCCATATGCCCGCCCAGTGGATGGTAAATAATGTAACCGTCGTTTGTTATGTAAGTAAAGTATCAAGCTTACCTTGCATTATTCCTCTATGACAGTGGTTCTCAAACTTTGTTTATAATGAACCCCTTGTTCATGACTAAAAGTATATTTTAGCCTCACGATAAAATTTCTCCAAATGACAGGTCAGATGTCAGGTAATGAAAGGAGAAAATATCCCTCAGTCGCCTCAAAAATTTCCCTTTACCTTTGGTTCTCCGTCATATTTTCTCTGGCCATTTTGCCAATTTTCCCTTGAGAGCTGTTCGAGTAACCCTTGAAAGTCGCACGCATACCACTGTTTGAGAACAGCTGTTTTATGGTATAACTTATATCATAGTGTAATCCGTCAAGGTACATTTCAGGGTAGACGGAGTGTACAAACAATATATAAAATTAATCAAACTAAGCGTTCATTTGTATTCTTGTAGTAACCGAAACAACTATAAGTATTGTATGGTCATTAAAACCAACACTTTATAACAAAATACTTTTATCGTTTTATTGGTTCTAGGTTTCATTACGTGAAGTGTTTTAGCAATATAGGGCAGTTTTGAAATGAGGGAGAAGGGTGTTCTCACACTTTTTTTTTATGAGCAGTGGTGCAAGAGGGGTGGAGTTGTTGTCTGGCACGGTTATATAAGGTTCCCTTATCCCTCTCTTTTTCATAACCCAGCTCCTTATAAATCAACGTGCTCAGAAGGGTGGCTAAAGAACTACACCCCTAACCCCCCCCCCCCCTTTCTCCCTCCCTCTACACCTCCCTCTTTTACCACCNCCCCCATTTCTCTCTCAGTCTACACAGCCCACTCGTCCAATCAGCCGACCCCTTGGCAAAATCTCCTCTTCGCGGTAATTTATTTTTGTTAGATTGTTTTCCTTGAGGAAAATATTACCAAAGAAACTGGTTCAAGAAACTATGTTGTTGTTGGCTCGCAGAAAATAATAAGAAACTTCAAGAGGCCATACAATAAGTGGAGTTTGAGGATGTTTTGTTACGACTTAATGATTTGGATACAGTATGGGATATTTTATTATAGCCCTTGGCTTTAAAGTTTAAAGTGAACATTAAAAAGATAAATTCCTAAAGGTTTGATAAGTTTCTCGGGTCGTGTCTGAAAATCTATCTGTTCAAAAATTCACGTTAATGATTTCAAATAATAATAATAATAATATTGCACGTCTGGATACATCATTCGTAGCTCAGTAGTGGAAATATTAGTCAGTACTAATATACCATTGCCTAGGATACGCCTCAATGTATTAATGATTCATCTTTCCGTGGAGGCTCTTTTTATTTCTCGTGAGATGGGCTGATGGTGATAATGAGTATGAGGGTGGAGAAACATTGGAAACACTTAGACCTAACTTAAGCTTAACTAGCCAAACCCTGATGAATTTTGGGGTTAAGCACCTTTTCGGGAAAGATGCTCAGGTAATAGCTTAGAATCTTATCCTGAACCCTTAAGCTCGTAGCCAGGTGCATTGACCAATACACCATGGGGCTGGTTACTATCTTGAATAATATTTTATTACATTTTATATTTAGCGTTTTAATTTAATTTGTTAGTCAAATATTAGAGATAGTTAAAATATTGAAAGCTAACATCTTATTACCACACAGGTAAATAACATAATATTTAAGGCCAGAGCACCTAGGTATGAACCAGTGTCGTCTAGACCAGTAATAATTGACTTCCATACCTATTATGACCAAGACACGGTCTTATAAACGTTAATTTTAGGGTGGTGACCTTTTTTTTTGTTTTGTTTAGGATGTATGTGGTCGTATTTTTTAATGGTCCTTAAACTCTTGGAAGAATAAAGAAGCAAGTTTAAATAACAACTACTCCAGTACAGTTGCTAATGCCAATAGGGGGGACCTCAGGTTCAGTCCCAGGTAGAGCTTGAAATATTACCTAGTTGTGTAAAATTTGATGAAATCGTTCATTTTTGTATTAAGTTGTAGTGTGAATTGTGTGGTGGGATATTTGTTTTAAAACACCTAACGGTTTAACACACAACTTTATAAAATATTTGTGTCCCAACCTTCCTAGAAAGATTATTATACATATATGTTGTTTTTTAATCTATTTACCCATCACTGGTGGTCACGCTGTCCAAAGCGTCAAGCCTGCAATAAACTGGATTTCTTGTGAGGAGGTAAGCGAGTGGAGTTCAAAATAAGCCATCTTCACTATGGATGGTTTTATATACAGTCAATTTGTCATAGGAGTGGTGATAACTGACTTATTGCAAAATACACCGTATCTACTATCATGTATCCATTAGACAAACCATATGTTCTGCAAGACCATATTTTGATTGTTAGTTTTGGCCATCAAAATTTCCAAAGTAAATAATTAGTTCTTTAATTTGTTTTTCTTTTAACAGTTTTTACATCTTCTGTTAGTGGTAAATTAATACCTCTCTTATTGCAAATAGACTCTATATAATTTATCACTGGGATAGTACCTTACACCCTATGTCCACGCAAAATGGTCAAGTCGTTGATAGCCCCGATAATAAATACATAAATTAATTAAATAAGTTGCAGATTAATTTATTTCCTTATTGGGAGTGATCAGGGTTCAAATCTCAGATGGGTGAACTAGATGTGATTTTCAACACATATGATTAAAAGAGTAATATAAATGTGATAAATTGACAATGTTAACATTCTTTCTTCTCCAAGGGTAGTAAGATGCGGTGCTAATAATAATAATAATGATAATAATAATAATGTCTTGTCCTAGTAACAGGATTTTTAGATAAGGCTAGCGTACATTCTGAATTTTTGTGAACCAATGTTTGAATCTACAACTCAGGAAATGTGTTTTAAAATAACTCAACAACTTTTTGTGACACTGAGAAATAGGACTACCATATCCGTACTATGCAAAATAATACATTCTAAAAATGTTGTGTGCTGTGCACCCTTATTTTTAATATAATAGAGGAATGCATTTATGTTTTAATTGTGCGGCGAACACGGGCCGAACTTTCAACTACCTCCTAGACTACTTGGACCACAATGAGTTGTTGTGATTGGATCCTAGATCGGGCAGCATAGACATTTGCAGTGCGATGTCGTCCATTACTCAGATGGAACTAGAAGGGGGGAGGATCGGGGTTGAGTGTTTTTGCAAGATCGACAGATGGTGACACTGACGTTGATAACTTTAGAACTATTATTCTTTAACACCATTAATTTACGCATTAATTTTCATTTGTTTTCATTATTAGTGATCTAAATTAATTTACCTTTGGTTTTCATATGTTTAATAGTCATTGTTTATTTTTATGTAAGAACTAGGTTTAAAAAAAAATTAACGTTTTGCCACCTTTTGGCGGTTTGATACTATGTGTGGGGCTTTTTTTGGGGAGAGACGCGGATAAAAGGCTTCTTGGAGTTGGAGAGTTGGTCATGGATTCCTCTTCTAATCTACCATTTTGTGGAAGCTATGCAGATTTTCGTACTCGGTGTGATCACTAACCTAGTGACAGAGAGTAAGGGTTTGATTTAATCATTCTATTTGGTGGTAAAATAAACTCGGTGAGTTAAGTTATACTATTTTCTTTAACCTCATCTTTCGGCCTTCGTGTTTTGGAAAATTAATGTTTGGGAAAAAAGATGGAGAAAGGTTTATGTTTTGATTATCTCTCCTATTATAATTTAGTTACTTGTAGAGCACCTGCAATGCTACTGGGGAACATCTTGCTTACAATAAATTTCTTTGGTGTATTATTTTAATGTTAAGGGTAAGGGGCATTATTGCATTTGTGGGTTTTATCGCAGTTCGTTTAGTCATCATTGTCATTAATTGTTGTTGGGTATCTTCAGTTATGATATTAATGTTAGTGTTTTCTTTATCCTTAATATTTTTATATGAACTGTTGTTATTGGAGATTTTCATTTATGCTATTATTTTTTTTATTTTTTTTTATTCTTATATGTGAACGATTGTTATTGGGAATCTTCATTTATATTATTAAGAACATAATATCTGGAATCTGTGATGATCAATAATTGTTATCATTCCTATCCTTAGCTTTAGAGTTATTATATTTCTCTGGATATCAATTCCTGGTTCCCCTTTCACCACACACTAAAGAAGAGAGGAGAGCGTGCTTAGTTAAGGGAGACAGTATAGTTGACCTGGTTGAGGAAGGAGGGGGTAAATGATTTTATTTTTCGCATTTTTATTGCTAATATAACAAAAATTATTATTTATAGATGTGTCCACATAGAGAGGAAAAACCTTGAAAAGTCAGAGAATTTAAAACTACCAGGTTTTTATTTTAAGTAATTATATATTCAATCAAAGAAATTGGTATCTTTATGCCCTCGAGGTTAAAAGATTTCTTAATTGCATCCTAGCACCACGTCTTACTGCCCATTCGGTTTGTACGCACTCGCGCTAATGTGTAATGGTATGGTGATTGTAAGATGATATGGAGGACCTACAGTTTAACGTGGGATCCAAACCACGGTGGAGGCCTGGCATTCCACATATTCACAAGTTGTGATTAATACACGTCATATCAGAGGTGAAGAAAGAGTTGAAAATCAGATAAATTTGTGCCAGGACCTGAGATTGAACCCTGGACCCCCAACACAGAAGTCTGACACCTTACCTCTAGACCTAAAGGTCACCAATTGCATTGGGTTGTTTTTATTAGGTAACCTTAAAAATCATATAAAATTTGATGTATTGGAAACTTAAATCGATTACAACATTTACTAAATGAGGATCTATAGTAATCTTATTAATATAAATAATATTAATCAATCAAAATAATATTTTGAATCTTTTAAGACTTCAACTAACGATTTTTGTTTTCCATACATTAGTCATACATTTTTTCAAAAGAGTACTTTTGGCTCAATTAGTGAAACTTAGTACCACGCTGTTTTACTAATCCAAAAAGAGTATTTATACCCTTAAAATAGTATGGTTGGTAGCCCTAACTGGAACCCTGTCTCAATATCGACCCCAAATTGTTCATAGAGACTAACATAAACTTTGCACATAGAATGCTAAATTTCTTTTGAAGATGTTTAAATTTAATATGATAATCTTCAAAGCAAATACTTTTATTGGAAAAGAAAATTATAGTGTTTTTTTAGCTCGATTACTCGAGGGGTTCAGAAGAGTATTCGATGCAAACTAACTTGTATTCACGAACTTTCGAAGAGATTTAGCGAAGCTCTCCCTCCCCAAACTCCTGTATTAGTTCCGATTAGCGTTGGTATACGAGTATCCGATGAATAAGGGGTGGGGAGCTTGTCTTACACAAAACCTCCATTTGCTGAGAACTCACCAAGTGTCTGGCCCGTTTGAACGTCTGGGTTTGAGGTTAGATCCTCCCCCCATTCAACCTCTTCTCCTCTTTTTGACCAAGAAGTTGGAAAACTCTGATACACAGATACGAAATAGTCGATTCTATTTTCTTGGGAAAAAAATAAAGATCTAATTCCGCGTGTGTAGTCACATTTTAGAAGTTTAACCTCACTGGTATCTAGAAATGTTACTAGAACTACAATCAGTTTATTAGCACAGCTTCTTACTACCCATTTTGGTTATACGCATTTTGTTATAATAACGCCAATGGGATTATCAAGGTTAGATTTAGGGGAAGTGTATCTGAATTCGGGTGAAGGGACAGTGGACAACCATTTTGGGAAACTACCATCAGTACACCCAACCGAGATTCGAACCTTGATCTCCCCCATCATCGGCAGAGTAGTATATCGCGAGCGTAACACTTTATACCATGCTGCTAGCAATATGGGTACTTTCACATATTCATAACACAAAAAAAAAACTTGTAAAATGCAGCTGTTACTTTTGATAAATACTATCGATACCAATAAACTAAAAAGAAAAATGTTTGAATTGTCTAATATTTTCTTCGAACCAAAAATACTATTGCACTTAAGAGCCCATCTCACGGTTGGTTAACTAAGAAATATGATACACAAACCATGTTCGAACCAGAGAACCAAATTAAACTCGAATTTCTGCAATCTTCATTTAACATCAGTGAAGTTGAAATGAGTATAATCATTAAAAGTATTATAAATAATAATTGTATGATGTTATTTTAAATATGGTAAAAGGCTCTCACTAGTCTTAACTAAACTATTGCTACTTTATCATAGATAAAGATAAAGTAATGCAATTGTTAAAATTTTCGACCCTGAGATTTTGATGAACCTTTACGTTTTATGTGTGTTCGAACGAAAATAAAAAAATTGAATCATAAAATTATATCGGTCCCTAGCCATGAATCTAATATGGTTTGTTGGATTTGGTTCTAACTTGAGGTATAGATGTTAGACGAATGGTTATTAATTAGCGTAATACTTTTTGAAGTTAAACTTCTTTAGGCGCGTTATGAAAAAATGATGAGAGTGAAATTTTAAGATGCGTGCGCATCACTGTAACACAAAAGTAACAGGTTGAAGCTAAACCGCTCATTAAGTCTCGAAAAAAAAAGCTACCAACAAAATAGAAATATAACCTCTGTTAGTCGCGCATGTTGGTACGCTCGTCGCCTCTGATTACTGTTTTCATATACATACCTAATATTTATCCACATGTTTCTAGTTTCTACATTCAGAACACGTGTTTTTGTTTCATACAAGTGCGAATTATATATGTGCTAATAAATTATGTCGTGCATGTTGGTACGCTCGTCGCCTCTGATCACTATTTTCATATACATAATATTTATCCACATGTTTCTAGTTTCTACATTCAGAACACGTGTTTTAGTTTCATACAAGTGCGAATTATATATGTGCTAATAAATTATATTCAGTAGTGATTTAAATTGAATATTTTGATATAATATTATTTACTATTCGTAAATATTAGTGGAAAAAATTGTGTTTATAGACTTTTTCAAGTGCTCCAATATAATTGAGGTTAACTATCCGTATGTATTATTTATGGATATAAATTAAAATATTATTATTTAACATAATTAATACAAACTATTATTAAATTATTATTGTTAAATATTTATTATTGGTTATTTAATATTTACAAAATAAAGATATAAAATTAATAAAATATTTAATAAACTTTTTGATAAAAATGAAAAGTGAATATTAAATTAGGAAAATAATAAATATTTAAAAAATGAATAAACTTAAATTCAATTTTTGAATTTATTATTAAATTTATTCATTTACTTTTAAAATATTAAATAATCAATAATAAATATTTAAAATTAAGAATCTTATAATATTTAGTACAAATTATGTCATATATATTTATTATTATCATTTTATTGTAATTAATTATTTGCATGCAATTAAAAACTATTTTTTAATGATGCCAAAGAAGTATAACTTCTCACGCGCGTACATAAGTACACACACCAATTTGTTTTTATCCTAAGTAACTGAATTTTTAATTCCGAATTTTTTAATAATGGCTTTAATTTTATTTGAAATGCATATCTAGTTGGTATTAAACCCCGAAATAGCACCCTATAATTTGTTATAAGTTGAACATTTATTAAAGGTTGTTTAGTGATGAGTGCTCTTTGAAAACTTAGTATATTTTTAAAATGGCTATACCCATTTAAAAAATAATTATATCTTGTTAGTGTTTGCAATGATTAATAAAATTATATTATCATTTTTTGGGGGGGTGGGAGTTTGAATAATGGTTATTTACAGATTAATTTTTAATTTGACTATTTTAAAATTGGCTCTAGCTATTTGGATTAAAATGGGTATTTTTAGGTATTATACATTATAAATATTTATCTAGGACCTATTTGTTTTCCTAAAATAATCATTTTAGAGTAGTTAACTGATCACTGATTTTTGTAAAATCCGTCTTATTTTTAAAAAAGTAGCTCTAAATAATTTGTTCTAAAATAGTTTCGAGGGACTATTTTACATATTTAATACGAGTAATAATGTATGTTTAATTTTCCAAACTAAATTATATTATGGGTGCCTAGTTTAATTATTATAAATTATAGAAAATTGGAAATTTTTTAAATTGACCTTGAAGAGTTGAGTTTAAAACAGATATATGGGAATGGTTTTTCATGATAAATAAGAAAACGTTTTTATATTAAAAATTAAACATAATTTTACTCTAGTTTCACAAATAACTTGTTTTTGAGAATTTGAAATCTGTCAAGAGTATTTGATCAATTGGGCTTAAAATTTAAATTGTGTTTATTGATTCTAACAATATTATGCGTTTTTTAAATTAGGTAAACTTAGGCTAATTAAAGATATTTTACCAAAAGTCAATGTTGAAAAATTTGTTCCAACTTATAGTAGACCATTTGAGAAAGTGTGTGTGAATGGGGCTTAACATTTATTTAAAGTAAAATACAGAAATCGGCACGACTATGCAATCTCTGGTTCGAGAATTATTATAATATCTAAGTGTGTTGTTTTGAGAGGAGAGATATGGGGTGCTGTCAAATGAAGCATTGAAACCCGTTGAAGAAGTCTAGAATGACTTTGTTACCAAAGAATTGCTCTGTTAATTACGTACTAGGCTAACAACAAATTTTAGGTGAAAATTATAAACATGTCCCTCTATAATAAATATACTTTCATTTTAAGTTTTATAATTTAAAAAAAGTCCATGAAAAGGTAAAATCGCATGATATTAAACGATATTTAAAAATAAATGTTACTATTCTAAATAAAAACAAATTAAATGATTAGAAACGGACAACTTTCTTCAAACAAATCAAGTTAATTCTAATAGGTTCCCAGTATAGCATTTTAAGATGATTGAGAATGGTTTGATAGGTTTCAAAGCTTCATAACTGTCATTCTTGTAACAAATACCCCAGTGAGAGGATATTTCCCCTTTAAGTAGGCACTGTCCTTAAAGGCGATATGTGGCTGTGGAAAGCGCTTCTGAAAAAGTGTGGTAAAATAAATGTTCATAATAAATCAAAAAGAAGAAAAAATTAACTCTTCTTATAAATAACTATATAAATCACTCATTTAATAACTACCTTATTATATAGCATATCAATTACGATAATCTGTTAAAGATGAGGGTTTCTGGATTAGTTTTTAAGATCATAGCTTTTTTTTTGTGTCCCTAGTAATTTTTAAGATTATAATTTTATCCTAGAATAGATTTCTTCTAGTAACCTACTAGTTTTCTTTTAGTAATAGGTTTGTTACTATGCTAGTTTTCTTCTGGTCTTAGTAATATTATTACGCTAGTTTTCTTTTGGTATTGGTTTTGTTACTACTCTAGTTTTATTTTGGTATTAGGTTTGTTACTATTCTAGTTTTCTTCTGAAATTAGTTTCTTTACTATGCTAGTTTTATTTTGGTATAAGTTTTATCATAATGCTAGTTTTCTTCTGGTATTAGTTTTTTTTACCATGCTAGTTCTCTTATGGTGTTAGTTTTGTAATTATATTAGTTTTAATCTTGTACGTATTAGTTTTTTTACTATGCTATATTTATTCTGATATTAGTTTTGTTACTATTATAATTTTATTCTGGTATTAGTTTTATTATTATGCTAGTGTCTCCTGCTATTAGTTTTCTTCGCGCATTTCTTTCCATATTGAGCTGGCTTCCTACCACATCATCTTGCACACAGGAGTATCAAAAGCATTTATATTAGTATAAATTAATCTATAATTATTTTCTGTTAACTTATCGAATTCTAGAGTTATTGTGTATCCTACTTTCGAACTATTCTGTACCATATATTACACCGTGTAGGTTGGTGACTGTTCCTGGATGGATGCTAGAGGGGAATGGGAGTGAAGTTTGGGTAGTGACGGTGAGTTTGGGGGGTAAAATCAGGTCTGCTCGTGGCAGCCGTCAGCGCCATCAGTGATGGACGCACGCACTAATCATGTGGTGTTACGGGGAGAGGGTTATCATGAATGTTCGTGCTGAGCGATGGGTGATGTGTGTTGAAACTTCTTTCATCGTCATTTCAAACTTATCAAGATTTAGAACCAAAGTAGTTCTGTAAGATTCTTTTTGAAGTTTAAAAAAAATATACATAAAATATTTACCTCTGGTGGTGAAGGAGGTGAAATTATGGGGAAAGGGTAGGTGTTATTTAAAGCTCACTTTACAAACACCTATTTTACCTAAACTATACTTACAAACTAACTTAACTTGTAACAGTGTATCTAAATATATTTTCACTCTGATTATTCATGTAAATAATGTGGCCTCTCTCTCTAAAGAATGTTAATTTAATAGTTCATCTAAAATGATTTGAATCAAACATTTTATCGAATCAGTTGAATGCCTAGAGAGTACTTTTAAAATTATTTAGACATACATAGAGAGTCTGACGTTTAAACCACGTTAACGGCGGTAGTATTATATACAATTTGATAAGCCCGTTTCCGGTAGTAGAAATCATGAAGAAATTACTGAATATCTTTTGACAAACGATCTCTCATTTTAATAGTTAGGGGTGCAGGATGTCTTGAAAAATAATTTTAAAAAAACACCTTATTTTTCCAGATAAATTTCATCTTCTTATTCTTTATTTACATAGCCATGGAATCCCTGATTGGTGTATGGTTTTATATTTGTAAATAACATATTTCCGCTTGAATAAAATTAATGATTCTTTCTGTAAATAAAATATTTCCCTATGGTTAAAAAATAATGACTCAACTCTAAGCTGTACATTGCAACAAATATTAAAATTTTGGAATAAATGTATAGATACTAAATATACCATTAATAGTAGGTTATAAATATATCATTTTGTTTACATTGATAGTTTTCATCTTCTTTGATTTTGAATATTTACTTCTTATCACAAAATGGCCGTTATAATAGCTAGTACACTCACATATTTTATTCATATTCTTTGATTGAAGGAATTAATTTCCTAAACTGGAGGAAACATAATATCGTTAAGATGCAGTTAAATCAACAATATTGGCTCAAATTCGCAAATTAAAAGGTTCAAGCAATCAATTTTGCGAAAATATTTTCCTACGTTTTGTTTCACACATGAATTATAAATTATAAACGATACAATTATGCTTAAATATATTTTGTTATGTATTATAATTCCCAAAATTGATCAAATTATTTAAAAAATTGCTTATTTAGATAGCATTTTTAATTATTTAAGTTTGAGTTTTGGTGTTAATTTTTTCAAATATTATCGTAATACCAATAAGTACAGTTGTGTTTCCTAGTTGTCGTTTGATTTTTAGTGTAAGCTGATAATATTTCAAAGTAATGTTTTGTGTACCAAATATATCTTCTCTCTCTCTCACACACACACACACATACACACACTATCTCTCCCCTATACACTCTATTTCACACACTCTTTCACTCAAACACACATACAAGATCTTTCACACACTTATTCTGTCTCAAAGACTCTCTCTAGAAAAACTTTTAGCTCACATACTTTCTAAATCGAACTCTTTCTAACATACCCTCTAGCTCACATACTTTCTAACACACTCTAACTCTATCTCAAACACACTCTTTCATCATTTATCTCTTTCTTTATTTCGCTCTCTCAAACTCTTTCAGATACACTCTCTTCCCCACGCAATCTTTCTCACAAATTCTCCCTCTCTTTTACAGACACGTTCTGTCTCTCTATTACACACACACTATATCACATTATATCTCTCTCTCATACAAACACTTTATCACACTTTTCTCTTTCACACACGCACACTATATCACACCTTTCTCTCTTACACACACATTCTATATCACACTTTTCTCTCTCCCTCACACGCACCCTCTATATTATATTTTTATCTCTCTCTATCACACACAAACAAAATCTCTTTTTTCCACTATATCCTCCCACACTAACACACACTCGATCATACTTACTGGCTCAATACCACTCTTTCACGCTCCCTTTCGATTAATCCCTTTCTCACACTCATTTTATATTACTAACAATCTCAATCTCACACTCACTACCACACTTACACAATCACACTCTCTTAGATTCACACATATTCTCAATCACTCAATCTCTTTATATTTTATTTATAGTTAAATAAACCCATTTACGATAGTTGAAATTACTAGAAAATGGTTTTGTCGATTTTGATCAACGAACACTGATTTGTAAGGTTACAGGTCCAGGATGCCGGCCAAAATATAGGCCTAAAACTAAAACCTAATTTTCCTGGCGAATTTTCCATCTATTCCTTCTGTGTATGCAGTACAATCACCTTGGAGACCATGACTTACGTATAATTATTGTCTATTGGTAGATTAAATATTTATCTTTGGTTTAACATAATAACAGCTCAATTCTTCATAAGTAAGTCTTGATTGGTTTGTTTCAACGATTAGATAAAGATCTTGGCGGAGGATCGTTTTAAATATCTTATCTTAGCGTAAAGGAGAAAATATACGTTTTGATTCAAACTAAACACCTAAAGCTCAATATCCAAGTAAATATGATAGCTTTTGACGAGCTAACATCTAACTAGAAAGTCAAGTGAGGGCTTATTGTAAATTATTTTCTCAATAAGAAGTTTATAATATATTTTAGTGGAAAACATCTGCAGCCATTGCTACAAAAACTTATAAATATATATTGCGCTACTGAATAAAGTATTCTTTTGCTTACTGTTTGACTTTATCACTAAGGAAAAATATCAACTCCAAATCCAAAGAGGAATTAATGGAAATATTTTAACTTTAAATACAAAGATTTTAGTAGTGTTTATATTTTTTGGATGGAGGCGTGAGGTCTATTGTTCACAGAACTACTAGTTTTTGAAATACGCTAAGGAAAAAAGATAATCACGCAAGATAAGATATCATTTTATCCTCACCTCGGCGCGCCTGGTGACTTCTTCCCTTATTGCTCTCTTGCAGTCCCAGAGGGGTTGATTCAGCAGTCAATAAAACTCCCTCTTTTCCCCTTCCACCCTCTCCTCGATGATCTGGAACACACGATAAAAATAAGGGGTTAAAAAAAAGTCAAAATAGGGGTTTACAGTCGGCGCCCAGCTCTCGTCTCTCTGGAGGTAGTAAATCGGGTGAGTGGGCGATTTCGTTTGTGCGGAAATTTCCACAATAGTATCTATATCGATATATTTACTGATATTCTAACACAATATTTATTTTGTAGGAAGAAAGGACTGTCCTGTTAACCACTATTATTTTATATTACAACTTATAAACTAACTTAGACCTCCCCGCACTCGTAAAAGGGATCGAACGGTCAAAGTTGTAAGATTCACATTGCACTTGATCGACGCTGACCGGGATTTTAGGGTTTGAACCCTGGTTGGGTGAATACTAAGTGGCTGTTTTCTCTATGCGCTCTATCAAAAAATGCGATTGCATATTTTCCCAGACACCCTGCTCATTCTTAATGCTCAATGAGAAATATGATAATTTAAAAATAACACTATCCTCTGTAAACATAGGAGTTTATAAAAAAATATCACAAGATTAATAACTCTTTTTTCAGTCTATTCTATAATGTTAGTTCAGCGGGTGGATTTGGCCTTTTAATAATTTAACACCCACTTTGGTGGCCGCATGGACTAAGGCACTACTCTCGCAATAGTATAGACTGCTGATGATGAGGAGATCATGGTTCGATCTCGGTTAGGTGTACCGAGGGTGTTTTTTCCTAAATGGTTTCCCATTCTATATGTCTATATACGCAAATGTGAGTACACTTCCTATATACCCAATCTTTCTCATCCCTAACCCACAAGTGTAATAAGCAGGTAACCCTCTTCAGTGGCAGCATGGTCTAAAGCACTACTTTCGTAATAGGCTAGACTGCTGATGACATGGAGGTTGAGGTTCGAATCTCGGTTTGGTGTGCTGATGGTGAGTTTCCCAAAATATGTTTTAACTCTACCTCCACGCAAATGCGGGTACACTTAGTATAAATATAGCCTTACTAATCCTTAAAGCCATCAGTGTAATTAATACACAAGGATATAACCTGAACGGGTAGTAAGACGCAGTGCTAAAAAAATCCCCAATGTATCAAGTTGTTAAATAATCCGTATGTTAAAATATTATATTATGAACTAAATAAATTAGTTTGGAAAAAAAGTATTTTCTGCTCTACTGAAGGGTTGTAAACTTAGATGATATATGACAGCATTTTAAACTTTATCGATCCAGCCCCCATTCTCTTTCCTTTCCACCCCAATTCGTCAAGTAAAATTATGACGTCATTGAATGTAAGCAAAATCTTGAATGACGTCACGCTCTTTGAAATACGCGAGTTTGAGCCTCTTTAATTACCGCTTGGGTATTATGAGTAGGGTGAGGGGACTAGGTAGGTGGCAGGGGTGGTTTGGTAGGGGTTGAAGGGGGTAGGAAATGTGTAAGACTAGAGCGAGAGAGCAAAGAAAGAAGGGGGCGTTTGAAACTCTGGCTCGTTATATAGCCTTTTAATTATGAAAAAAAAAAGTAAGTCTATGTAGCAGTTGTAGGAGGGAGTGG
This sequence comes from Timema shepardi, assembly GCA_902151425.1. Lineage (NCBI taxonomy): Eukaryota > Metazoa > Arthropoda > Insecta > Phasmatodea > Timematidae > Timema > Timema shepardi. Next base: position 39,229 of record CABFVX010005810.1, read on the forward strand.
AGGGGTTGAGAGAATTGCTCGCGTTCCAATTGGGAAAAGGGGTTTATAAACTTAATGAAAACACATACACACACATGCGAGCTTTGTGATCGCTAGAACGACACAAAATGGATATCAAACAATACAATCTAGAGTTCCTGCTACAACTGAAAGACCTTCAAGCACTGTTTGTCAGCGTTTCAATCTTATAGTCGATTTGTCATAAGAGGAACTTTATCTAACTCTCTAACAAATTAGTATGTTTAAATTTAGTTAAAAATTACAATATTTACATGTAAATCGATCCTGGGACCTTTGTTAATCTCAAAATTACTCATGTTTTAGTGATTTTCAACTAAATTGTTTCAGTTATTATATAAAAGGAAATGCATATAAAAATAGATATAGCCTTATTCAAAGCAATACAATTATTTTGAATAAGGATACTAAAGAACATAATAATTTATGTTTGCTTTATTAGTCTTGAAGCTTCCAACTTCCTTTATTATAATAAATACCACATTGTGAGCGTATTTACCTTGGAGTAAGCTTGCATTATATTTCTGTAGAATACAAGTTTGTTTCTTTCCCAAATTGTTTTCAAAATGTATGAAAACCTAGGTCCTTTAGCTCTTTCTCTCTCTCTCTCTTGACAACTGAAGGATGTCAGATGTAACTTGATAGATTGGTTGTTATCAGTCTAGCCTTGACTTCACAATGATCGCCTTACATACATCGTTTCTGATCTTGGTTAAGTGTTAGGGGAGAGGTCTGAAGGGGAAAGAGCGGTTTGAACGATTGATATCGTTATTTACCCGCATTGGTGGACACGTAGACTAAATCTCAGGCACATTGAGTCTGGTTTTCTGGTGACGGGGAGGTCAGGGTTTTAATTGTTTCCGGGTGTACTAAGGATGGTTTTTACAGAATGGTTTTCAGCATTCCTACAAACAAAATTCAGTTACATTTTCTTTAAATTTTACCTTGGTTATCTTTACCCTCATAACATTGTAAAAAAAGCATTAAAATATCTATCTCGTTGAAAATGAATATGGCTTCTGAAAGGCAGGAAGGGAGAAAATTATATCTGAAATGTTTTAAATTGGCATCCGATATTTTGTATAAGTTTCGTTTTAATGGTTTCTTGATGGCATTGTTTTGTTACCATGAGGAGACTTGTAAAGGTAGGCTTTCCTGGTTTAAGGTTAATTAAAACTGTTAAAGTTATAAAAATAAAAATAAATTAATACCAAAAAATAATTTAATTAACTGTCGTAAGATGTCACAAATATTAAGGATATTTTCAAAGGAACTGCCAAAACTCATTTTAAAAAAGAAAAGAGTATATTTTAAGTATATGTTACTTTAAGTAATTAATTAATTTTTCAACAACGAAATTATAAGCTTCTTCTTCAATGTTATTGATAAATAGTTAATATTTTAGGAAATAGACACCCGTATCATTAGCCGGGAGGGAGTATAAGAAAACCACAGTGAAAATAACATATTAAATGGCACCTCTGGTGCACCCTTCCAGGATTCTGACCCTGACATATTTGACAGTGGTGACTAAGAACAATAATAGTTTCATGTCACCTAACACAGTTTTTTATGTTGTCAGGTTCTCAACCACATTTGATTTATAATAAGCCCCGTATTCAGTGCCGTGTCGCAGCTTGTTGCCAGGGTGGGCAGAGTTAATTGAAGCAGTCACTGTTAGTTGTTCTCATTAATCGGTAGAAAACTCATAAGCCAGGTATCAACGTACATACATTCTCACGTGAGGTAATATAGAGTAGAACATATGTAACACTGATCAAATGGGACTGTAAGGGAAAGATGGCGTGTCTTGATAGAACCTACAATAGCCCCATGGCTTCTTTAGTGCTGACTGACAGCTCACAGCTGACTTCTGACAATCAACATTAAGGTATATACCTAAATTTTGACTGTCAGAAATGACAGCTGCTAAACACATGTTTTTTCAGATCATATGGTTAGGCGTAGGGATACATAATTTGGTCTGGTACTTTTCAAAGCTTTTAGCTGTCAGCTGTGAGCTTTCAGTCAGCACCAAAGAAGCCATGGGGCTACTGTATCATTGGTAAAGTTTTAACAAACTTTGCTTATCCTGGCAACAACCCACGACACGACACTACTTGTACGTCTATAATTCAAACGGAAGTTATGCAGCATTAAAGAACAATGCAATTAGTTCCTTAGTTTCCCACCTGTATGAGCACATACAAACCCATACACACCTTACTTAATGGCGTCATATTGCAACTTCGAAACGAAACAAAAGCAGCTTCAGAGTAATAATATATACTTCTCCCGTCACATTTACACGAATAATTTATTTCCTTGAAACGAAGACATGTTAAAAAGTAGTCTACATCGACAGCGGAAACGAAACAACGAAGGTAAAATGGGACATGGTCACTAACGTATTGTTTGTTGCTCGTCCCCAAGTGTCTATGGAGACTATTTATATGTCTAGCGTTAAGCTCGGTGGTCTTGGGCTAAAGTGACTTAGGACTTAATGATTGTGGGTTCAAACCCATCTGGAGTCGACAGGGTTTTTTATTGAGTGATAGAAATCTGTAACATATCTTACTTCGGAGGGGAATTAGAGCTCTCAGTCCTATTTTGATTGAGTTGTGTAAAAGAATCCTGGAAGGTATGAGGAAGTACCTTTCCCAGAAAAATGGTTAGAACCTTTTTTATCTCACTCATAAACTTATTTGTGTTCTCATATAATCAGTCGATTCAGAAAGTGCACGTTAAATATTTCGAATAAATAATACACTTTTAGTTGGCTAACGCGCTTGTCGTGTTGAGCTAGACTGCTGAGGACGGGGAGATCGAGGTTCGAATCTCAGTCGGGTGAACTGGGGGTGGTTTTTCCTCAATGGTTTTCCACTCTCCCTCCACACAAATGCGGGTTCACTTCCTCTAATTAAAGCTTCCCAATTCTTAATCCATTAGCGTAATTAGTACTTAAAGCGTATAACCCGAACGGGTAGTAAGATGCGGTGCTAAATATTACTATTATTATTATTATTATTATTATTATTAATACACTTTTAGATGCCCTTGGTTTGATATCACATGATGTTAGCTAAAGATTAACGATGATGTATGGAATTTTCAAATCATCCAATCCCTATGTTACTGTCCTAGAAGTCTGAAGTCTTAGGTAAAATTATACTCTGATTCCGGTTGGAGGAACAATTCATAAAATGCAAACCTATTTATTTGCGGCCAAGCACGGATTTATCTGATTGACAAATCCCTCCCTCCCCTCTGACAAGACGTGTATTAATCACAACTTGTGAACGTGGGGAATGCCAGGCTACCACCGTGGTTCGGATTCCACGTTAAACTATAGGTCCTCCATTTCATCTCATAATCACTCTACCATTACACATTATCGTAAGTGCGTACAACCCGAACGGGTAGTAAGACGCAGTGCTAATAATAATAATAATAATATTAATAATAATAATAATAATAATAGGGTGACCTGGCGGTCTAGGGGTAAGGTGTCAGACTTCTATGCTGGCGGCCGGGGTTGAATCCTCGGTCTCGGCACAGATTTATCTGATTACCAAATCCTTCCTTCACCTCTGACAAGACTTCTTGTGAATGTGGGGAATGCAAGGCCTCCATCGTGGTCCGGATTTCACGTTAAACTGTAGGTCCTTCATTTCATATCACAATCACCCTACCATTACACATTAGCGTAAGTGCGTATAACCCGAACGAGTAGTAAGACGTGGTGCTAATAATAATAATAATGAATATTAATAACAATAATATTTAACCTTGTTTAACTCAGCCTCGAACTAATCGTAGTAATATATCTCCCAACGGTGGGCACGCGCTCATTTAGTCTTCTTGTAAATAGTGACGTAAGTGTCGTGGTTGGAATCTCAGCCGGGTGTATTGAAGATGTGTATCTTAAATTATTTTTCACACGGCCTACACAAGCCCTTACTCCATTGTTAAAAATATTCGAATAGCAAGATCGGGTAGTAGGATACAGCGTACCGAAAAAAATAAATGAAAAAATATTTAATATATTTCATGTATAAAGTGACTGGTTAATATGGCAACTACAAAGAGTTTTTTTTGTCGCCTGGAGTAATATTATCTTCAACGTCTAAGGTTATATATTATGTGGAACCTTATACGTGACATGGGACTCCCTTCATGATATAAAGAATTTATCACGGAATCTAAATTGAAATCGTGACATAGTTGAAATATATTTCTGGTTCAAGCCCTGGTGTCTAGACGGGAGCAAGGTAGGGTTGAAATACTTTAAATATGTCGGACGCGCATAGCTTTGCAAACGGTTTGCCACACCCTTTAAATAACTATGACGTGTGTAATTTACTTTAATAGTTATACATTCTGTTAAATAACTTGATTTTCCCATTTAGTTCTTCTCGCTCAAATTTGTTTGGAACTGTGGGAGGGGGGAACGGAGGGGGGGGGTCAAGTTGGAGTAAAAATAAGTCTTAACTACCTTCTATGATATAAATAAGTGCGTCCCAAACTGTGTGGGTTTCTTCTTTAGTTTCATAAACTCCTCCAGTGCCCCCAATCCTAATCAATTAAAATTGTTGTTCAGAATAGCAGTTGGTTCTAACCACTAAGAAAGATGTTGAAACAAGTACACCTTAAACACTAACATTTAATGACATATTTTCAAAATCCCACTAAAGTTTTTAATCCAAATTTCTCTAGATAAATTGATAAGATTGCTTCAGTAATACCAGCGTTTCAAAGTCTAATAGGCACTAATCATTTCTATTAGATACTACCTTAGAATATTTAGTAACCACTACACTATTATTTACATGTTTAACACGGTGTATGTCTCCCAATGTCTGGCTTAAGCTTACTTAGCAGGAATATAAGATCTCCCTCTCCAACGCCTCTGTAATCCTCTTGCCTCTTAGCACTCCCTAGTTAATCCCACAACCCCTCAAGCGGTGGTACAGCACATATTAGAAACCAGCAATCTAAAGGATACATCCATGATATTACTCTAACACAAATAGTTTCAAGATACAGTTTCAAAGTACCTACTATAATTTTTTGAAAAAATATTTAAGATTTAATTTTATTGTTGTGCACTACGTCCTGCTATCCGTATGGGCTATCCGTAGTACTGATGAAGATAAATTTTAAAGTAACTGTACCTGCATTTGAGATTAGTGAATGTTTAAACCATAAAATAACATCCACAATATATTCGGCCAAGATTCAATCCCAAACCTCAACATCACTATGAAACCGTATTAGGAGAGAATATAGCCTTAGGGTGTGTGTCCGCATCCAGGTATTTTCACGGTTGCAACTAAAAATCAAACTAAGTTGAAGGGAACTATATTAACGTGCAAATCCTATATTGACTTCCCGCTATGTTTTATTTACATACTCACACATCAATGTTAATTATTTCAAGCAGGAAGGAATGTTGTATGATTTTAGATCACAGACTGATTCCGGATTGCTCAGTGATAATATTAAAGGTGCGCTAAGCCAATTTGATTCCTGTTCCTAGGATTAATTACTAACATATATAAAAAATCTACAAATTTAAAATTATTCCAGTGTATTAGGTGAACATTTAAGTTAGCTTAAAGAAGCTGTCCATCAGAGCACTAGGAAGCACTGCAGATGATCAGGAATCCTGTATTAATTAAGAGGTGATTCATTATTTTTCAAACTCTAGCTAGCGCTGAAATGGAGGACAAAGGCAGCAGCCTATATAATTTAAAACTTAATTTTTTAAATATTAGAGAATATATTAAAAGTAGAGTAACCTAATTTTTAATAAAGTTTCTCATTAACTGTCACATATCTGAAATAAAAATAAGTCTTCAAAACATATCCTTCAAACAAATAGTTACTTTTAATAGATCCATAACAAAATGTTTGAATAGAATTGAGGGTTGTTTTTGTGCTTTTGAAGGTATATAACTGTCGTTTCCTTAGTAAATATCACAATTTGAGGTTATGTCAAGTAGGTTGAACTATTAAGTTTAATAGAAAAACTAGTAAAATAAAACGATGTTAAATAACGAAAGTAAACTTCATAAACTTCTTCCTCAACTTGTGAATAGGTAGAATTCTTTTTAAAGCCTTCTGAGTAGCTTAATGACCGACCCACCTAAACTAATTATGAGAGATCGTGTATGGAAGAAGACTCAAAAGTTTACCACAGTCAATAACGTTTTAGGAATCCTCCTTTTTTTAGTTTTTCAATTATAGGATATTAACCCAAAGAAAGGAACCGCAAAGCCAAATAACCATCATTTCACTTCCCTTTCTCAGACCAAGGTTATCACTTTATTGGAAAATCTCCCCATTTCCTCCAGAAAATAACAGGACCCCATTGAACATAGTTAGCACGTTTAACAATTTCACCCACTTTTTGATAAGGCACGCCTTAGCTCTTCCTTTTGAGATCACGTATTGTATTACAAGGGAGAGATACGTTTTTTTTATACCATCATGATCATTCTATTAGCCATTTCGTTGGATTGGATAAGTTCACACTTCCTCGAGTATAATCCAAAATCTAATAAGAATTCACAGTTTCACTGATTTGAATAGTCTAATGACACGGTGCCTTACCAATATTATAATTTTGTGCGAGATAATTTTAAGGTGGGTTGGAAGGGGATGCGAGAAAAAGCCGGTATTTTCACAGTTTTTATGGCAAAATATCTTTTTGTGCCAAAATAAATAAAATATTGCTCCAGTACAAATAGAGAATTGTTATTCACATGATGACCTCAAAATTTCTTGAATATCTGTCCTGAAATTTAATGAAAACTTTTCTTTTAATTTAAAAAGTTTCTTCTCTATTAACGCTTATGATAGATATTCAGGATCTGTTGATATCAACATGTGAAAAAAAATTAAACTCATGTTTGTATTAGAGCAATATTTTATTTATTTTTGCAACAGAATAGTTACCTTAAAAATTGCAAAAACACTGACCTTTTCACGTGTCCCCTTCCATCCCACCTTAAATTCATTGCCTTGGGTTGAAATCTTTTAACAGGAGATGCAAGAAAATTTTTTAGCACTCAAAACCATTTTAAAGCAATTTAAAGTTTTATTTATTAACATAATTAAGGCTGTGGCGCAATAAAGTTTATTAATTTCAAATTATAGACTAATAATCAATTATTATTATTATTATTATTATTATTATTATTATTAGTACCGCGTATTACTACCCGTTCGGGCTATACGCACTTACGCTAATGTGTAATGGTAGGGTGATTGTGAGATGAAATGGAGGACCTAC
>CABFVX010005811.1:0-31342 GCA_902151425.1 Timema shepardi
TATTTTTTCAAAGAAATGTTTCGAAACTAGCGACACCTGTTGGTGAACATAGCAACTATGACTCACCCCAACCCTCACTCTCCACCTCCAAAAGACCAACCACTAAGTAAAAGGGTGTGTCTCACTCCTCGGCCTGCATGACCATGTTGTAGTCTGCAGGGCCTCCAGGCATGAAAGGTGCTGTTTGGGTTGTTCCAGGCCTGATGGTAATACCAAATTAGGTATTGGTTGGTGTTCCCTGGGTATATCTGGGCGCCTCACGCCTGATTGTTGTTCACCTTGTCGCGGTATTCAACACGTGGGTCGTTCTGCCCATCTGGCATGGCTCTCGTCTGTTATATATGTTAGATAGTGTAGCTCTGAGAGGCCGTTACTCGCCCTCGTTGATCGCTAGCCTTTGATGTATTTAATTTCCACGATTCCGGCTAAAACAGATTGGTTGCTTGCGAGGACATAGTGTTCTCGGGCCTAGAAACCTAAATTGGAACTGTCGCTTGTTATTTGACCGGAATAAACTCTCAAATTTTAAAACCTTTGCAGCTCTGCTAAGATGGCTCAAGCTAACTTCACTAGCGTGGGTGGTCTTCTCCCCTTAGTGTAGGGCTGCAGATTTATTTCACTGAACTAATTAACTTACTATAGTGTAGATTTTTCAATAACATGTAGTTTTTAATACTAATGCAGCGATTGTATTACAGAAGGGGAAGACTAGTATATAGCATAAACACGATCTTGCCTGTTGTGCGCAGATATTGGCGCTTCCCGCCGAGTAAACTCCACAAGTGGGGTTACTTGTTTACTTGACAAACTGGATGGTGCGCTGATATTTCTTTATGCATTTGTGGTTAACTGGTCTTATTAAAACTCATTTGTTTACATGCATCTTTTGTTTTTACGTGTTCTTTAACTATGGATTGTTTTCCCTGTCTACTTATACGGGGTCTCTAGGCTTATCTAGAGCGCAGGTGCAACCCAAACCTTCACATCAACAGAAAACACAGCCAAACTAAAATGACGGTCTCAAAGATGGAGTTCTATACTAGGGGAGGGACAACATAATTATTTCCAAATTTGGTGATATTTCGAAGGTGGTGTTATGAGGTGCCAATCCTTCATATTTACATCGTGTTTCCACTCAAACTCAAGGTAAAATCCATCATTTCTGCTGTTCAACGACCACGAAAACCCCCTCACAGTGAATGTGATAATGGTTACCTTTCCATTACATTGCAGTAATAAGTTGCAGCCTCTTGATGGTACAGTGTTCTAATCTTCAAAGGCAAACTACAATTTAGTTGTTGATTCCTGGATGTTTCAATGCCCGGGTATAACAATAACAATCTTTGACTTAGTTTCTTGTGTAGGAGTTGCCTTTGAGCGTTCAATATCATCTTCCAACATAAAGTCTGGGTTCATAAAGACGTGGATATATCCATATGACCAGAATATTTTAGCTGATAACAATTTCTTGTCCGTGCAGTGTCTGATCGAGCTGTACCTGAAGAAAGGATCACATTAAAATAACACTAAAGATCCATTGCAAAACTCTGCACCACTAGGTCAACCCATTCTAGAAAAGAGCAGGCCAAATACATCTGGAACCCATATTAACACCAATTCACAATGCAAACACGTTTGTTAGCCCGCAGGAGTTGTGCGGGTACCCAAGAGCTGGTGAGAGTAATAACAGGATGATAGAAAGGAAAGAGTTGCATTCCATCTGATACTCAGGATAAAGATGAACTTGGAGGGCATGCAGAGAAATATAAGAGGGGAAGCCAACTCAGCCCGACGATAGTATTACTATCGGTGGGCCAAGTTATCATTTAGCGACAAGGGTGACAGTTATGAAGGAGCTATTTCAGAGCGTAGGAGCACATAAGATGCGGCAAGATAGAAGAAACAACTAGGTGCTACTACCAAGTAGGGCTTAGGGCTCTTTAATATGATACATCAAACCATAGGATAAACCACCAGAGTCTAGCCACACCACTGATAGTCGATTTACAAACGAGTTTCCATACTCTGTTCGCCCGTGAGTCCAACTTACGAACGCCGAGACCAAGGCTATGTCGGCTTAATGTGTTTGTATGAACATGACTGGGTAGTAATCCAGTTGGGCATCCCAGAGATAATAAAATAAACTAGAGCGAGCTAGGTAAAAACCTCAGAAACAGGTATACCTTGCAAATTGTAGCTGAATGCCTCGCAGACAACCTAAGGACGCCGCCTACATTTACTTTAATATGCATACAAGATAAATAAGAATAAGGCGAGTCAGCTAAAACAGCCTATGCTAAACTAACAGAGTAAGCTACTTTAGAATAAAGATAGCTTAATTAAACATAACCAATCAGACCTAATTAGGTCATAAATGGTTCAGAACTATTCCCTAGCAACCAGATCCGGGAATCCCCGAGTTTCACTAAGAGGTTTAGTATGATGGAACATATTTTAACAAATCATCACAATGCCGAGCTGACCTCGTACAGATCAGTGTTATAGTAAATAAACGCTAATCACGATTGACTCAACTGAATAGCTGAGGCTCGATCCGAGCATGACAAAGCTCTCCACTAATTAACTAACTCGATCATACCACAAATAAGATGTCTGTTTGAACTTGGAGTGAAAGGAATGATGGCGTAACCACGCCGACTTGAGGCGCTGTGTTTTAGGTAATGATTGTTGATGGCATTAAGGAAAGAGCCAGCCACGCAGAACTAAGGTTGGCCGCGGGACGTAAGCCCCAAGTGGGTTTCGGTGAGTCAAACGCCATAATTTGTAATCGATGTTCGTCACAGTCTTACTGAGGGTTAACAATGTCTGTATATGCCAGCTAATTCCTACTAGCCCGCCATACAACCAATGGAAGCGGAATTTATTCCTCAAAGCAGCTGATGAATCTGATAACAATCACGTGTTCATTCCAGCCACAACATCTGATCATTCTTCAGAAGAGTTCGCCGAGAATTGGTCTCCATTGATCCTGAGGACTTAGAAGACTTGGAGTGAGATCCGAAAGAAAGTTCCTACCTACTCATAGAATTTAACGAGAAGAACATATGTTGGCATGATATCGAGTGAAAAATACCAAAATGATGAGCACAAAATCAGTTACCCGAGATGAAGCAGCAAATGTTCGGGAAGTTTTACAACCTGTTCCAAATATTGCTTCAGTGGCTTTGGGAGACATTAGGATGGTCTTGCCCAAGCCCAGTGTGTTTGGGCAGACCACGCCCAGTGTGTTTGGGCAGATCAAGCGAAAGAACGTCGACCTTTCGTTTGGACTAGCTTTTGGCTTGTTAATATTTGTTAGGATGGATGCACTCCAAATGTCTTAAATGAGCATAAATTAGGTTTCCAGTATAATAAAAAAGGAGGGAAAATTAGTACCATACTCTTGTATACCAAGAATTTTTTGATTTTGTGTAGTCCTACATTATTTTAATGTTTAAACAATACTAAAATTATATCTCAAATTTTAACACCGTCTCATTTTGCACCATAGTGGTGCACATTACGGCAAAATGACTTGCACTGCAGAAATTGAAATAGTTGACCACACAGCATCAAGTTCGCTGATGTGTGAATTTCATAAGGAATCTAATAATTTGCCTTTCATTTGAGTGTAATTACATTAAATTCGGTTAATGTGTTGATCAATTGAGGTGATTTTTCAAGCCTTTGTTCCCCCTAAAAAATATATTCATCTGTTTAGTGGAGACGCCGACCATTTTGCTAGCTATACTACCTTTCATTACAGGTATATTACCAGCATTATCTAATGTTTGACTTATCACATAGGTTTCCGCCCAAAAGATTCCATCCCTTTGAGGCCAAGACCAGTGTCACATCTGTTTATCCAAATAAGTATGTTTACCGAAAATATTGAAGAAGAAATTTAAACATGTTTATTTAAAGGCGCAAGCTTTGGTATAATTAAAACAATCATTATAATTAGAAATCTTGAGTTGTCCATAAGCTACATTTCCATCGTTAAAACAATTGGCGAAGTTGCACACTTGTTGATACTATGGCTGTAAATTACCTTTAACAGTGGCATGATAAGTGTTTTTTTTTTGTACATTAGATCTGTTGTCTTGCCTTTAGTTATTATTTCACCAATGATAGGTTTCATCTCCGATAAGGCCACACCTCAATATATTTGATATATAACTCTCCGCCCAACGAGGCGGGAAAAACACCTTCGACAAAATGTTGAGAATATCCAGACCTGGAAAGAGGAACTATAACAGGCCAGAACTATTGACATTTTACATAGCTCAATGAGGACTTTAAAACACTCTTTTGTAAGCAACCATTCCACCCAATCTACACACATGGGAAGATATTCTTGAGAAATATAACACTTGCTCTGATTGAGGGCTTTTCCCACTTGTTTTAACACCGGTCTTGAAAGTATGGAGTGGTCACGCATCCGTATGATCTAAGCCGAAGGATTTTTTATAGGTAAGAGTGACATTAGTATTAGGGACAACTCGCTGATGGATGTGAGTGAGGTCAGCAGCTCCCTTAGGAACCTGACGCTGGACCAAGTGCGAATTCTCAACCTCCTCTCGAGAACATTCACTGATGGATGTGAGTGAGGTCAGCAGCTCTCTTAGGAAACTGACGCTGGACCAAGTGCGAATTCTCAACCTCCTCTCGAGAACATTCACTGATGGGTGTGAGTGAGGTCAGCAGCTCTCTTAGGAACCTGACGTTGGACCAGGTGCGACTTCTCAACCTCCTCTCGAGAACATTATGGGAGTGGACGAAGGTACCAATTCTGCTAATGGTAGTAATATTGTCGAGGGCGGGCCCCTGCTGAGCTCAGAATTGTGAGACGAGTGTAAGCGCATATTTCTGATTGCAATATATCTTCCAACTATAAATGATTTAAAAAAACTATGTGATTACTGCAGCAGATATTCCGATAGTAACTTTAAGTGAAAAATGTAGAATGAAAATATTTATAAATAATATTCGTTAGTAAATGACAGCATGGCACAATTTTTGTTTCCCAGTTAAACAGATATGGAAATGTCAAAATTCACGCAACTCATTGGCTGACTAACTACAGTAAATTATACAATGTTACAATGTTCATAAGTAGATACCTTCTGTTCATGATCCACTTGTTAAAGTGGGGGTGATGTGGCAAATATCTGAAAATTGGATGTCTCCAAAACCCACTGGAACACTTCTGGAAATTATACCTCTCTACAAGATGTTTGGAATACTAAATATATCAAGAAATTACTAGAAGAAATCCTTCACTGGAATGTTTTGATTAACCAGACAAGATATGTTGGCAGCCAAGCTAATGCTTAAAATATCAAGTAGTGTGATTCTATGGAAATTTAGTATAACATCGAGTTTAGGAAAATTCTTTTGGTTTATTTTGGTCACACCTTTGAATGCTCTTACAACTTTTAAATTCCTGACAGACGAAAAAATTCAAGCACTTTTCTCGAGTTTTTTCATCACGCTCAAAATTCAAGATTAATTCCAAGTTCTCCCAACTTTCCAAATAAGTGGCCATCCTGGTTATTGACCACCTGATACACTACCGTTGTTAAAAAAAAGTCCCATTTATCAAAAAGTGTATGAAATGCTAAGTTTGACTGTGCGGGAATGAACTTTTGACGGGATATAATTAAAAACTAATTTTTGAATTTAGGCTTTTATTATTAAATTGTTTTTAAAATATTTAATATTAATAAAATGAATAGCAATCACATTTATTTAAACTAAAACTGTGGTAAAAATGAAATAACTCTCGCTCTAGCCTCGGGTGTCGAGAAGGGTAGCTCAACAACCCTCAAGTACTGCCACGATTAGTTTTTAAAATTTTGATACAATTTGTACATTTCGTGGAAAATGTATCTTCTTTTTTCTAAATATCAGCCTTGTTTGCGCGTGTGTAAAATCTTTTCTTCTTATTTTTGTAGAATAAAGCAAAATACTATCTTCAAATATAAATTTAATCAAATAAAGCAATCAATTTAATACAGGTGAAACAAACTTTAGTTTGAATTTACATTTCAAAATCAATTTTCCTTTTTATAAAATAAAATATTCAAAAATTATTAAACTCATAATAGTTTCTAAAATTAATTTGAAATTATGATTTACACGGTCGGCAACTTGATTTTCAACTGCCTTCTTTAAAACATGAACGCATAGCCACAAACAAAGCAATATATATTCATGTTCTCTACACAATCATGTAGTTTTACAAATTATAATTTGATAGAATGATTAAAAAAATACTCTGTAAAAGGATTTTTTTTATTATTATCACTTCAATAAACACTATTTAAAGACAACGCATCCACCATCGTGAACATACTTAACACTTAAGTGCTTTTTGCTTCATCCCCTGAAATATACGCTATTAATGTCATGTTATTCAATAACTGCGCAATGTTCATGTAATGGCTGGAATATTATAGATCCTAGGCCTACTTTGCGCAAAAAACCTCACCTAACCATGAGTACAACGTTGCACCACATCTTACCACCTGTTCGGGTCATACGCAGTGAACTAAGATACTTAAGATAGTCATTATTATTGAGACAAGACTAGAAGGGAATGTTTTGTGTATTCAAACACCTATATCTAATTTTTAAACTTGGCCTTGTTATTTGTATGAAAATTAATTTCCTGCTCGAGTTTCAAGAAAGTCCATTTTCCCGAAGCCCGGGATCCCACCCAAACCTAAATTTGACACACAATAGCCGCTTGGAAAGATAAAGATATGCATGGAAAACAGTTTACGATGTTGTTGACCTTGGCGGTCTTGGTTTTGTTCGTCTAAGGACCCGATGTCCAAGAGTGCTTACCCACCCAGGGTTGACGGATTTTTCTTTAGCTATAAAAATCCATAACACAACTTCCTTCAAAGGGGAAATAAAGCTGTCGGTCCCACGTCGATTGTGGCCAGTAAGATAACCCTGGAAAGTTTGTTAAAATACCCCTTTTAGCAAAATTGGCGGGCTCTTTCGCTCTTGCTCATAGAAATCCCCGTGTGCTGCTATAATCAGTAAATTCAGAAAGTGTACGTTAAATAAACAACATACAAAGTTTGTGATGTTTGCTGGACAATATAAGGAGCAGCCGTTCCCAACTGTGCAGTTTGCTCCGAGGACACGAGTACCTGGATGATGATTATGATGAATTTACTATACTTGACAAATTCTTCTTGTCTGTGAACTCAAGAGTTGAAACGAGTTTCTCTCTCTCTCTTAATATTTGTATTCATTTGATAAATAAAAAAAACACAATTAGAAAAGCCTCCATAACCAATTTATGATATAATTAATAATACATATCAGATACAATCAAAACAATTATTATGTGTCTTCTGCAATAATAATAATAATAATAAATCTTCTGACAATGCAGTCTCATAACAGCTCAAGATAATTAGTGTAATTATCTTAAAAATGTCATTACAATTATTTTATACATTCATTCAATCATGTACCAATATGGTCTTCTCTGATAAATATTAATATAATTGCAATCGAATGTCACAAAGTCTAACATTGTTAAAACTGTACACTTTTTTTATTACCATAGTAAAACATGGTATTTATTTTAAGTTTTAAGCAATAATAAAAGTTTACAGCGGAAAACTTCCTTATTTATATACATTTCTTACAATCATATGAATTAAATTTGACACAATATGATTTACAGGTTTACTGTACAATAACTAACAGTAGCTTTGAAATATCTGATGAATTACCAATCTTGTGTTACGATGAAGGAATGTGACTATTTTGGCAGCCAACGGGGACAGCACAGTGCACTTATAAACTAGTGTAGGGCCTACACACCAAAAACAACACCTGGAGACAGTCACAGAAAAACATGGGGGGAAAAAACCCACTATTTGTTAAATGCAACACGTAGCCCTTCTAATTAACTGGATCATGGGCAGAGTTCATCATGAATATTAGTTTTCAATTTAGTAGTCTTATGAAATAATTTTTATCAAATAACTTTTTAGCTCAAATAAATAGATTGATTAAAATGATATTTTAAAAATTAACAAAACTGTGGCTACACAAATCTACATTCAAATTACTGAATTTTATATAGATGTTATAAATGTCACAAATATTTAAGTTTATTTTCCAAAACATTTCTGAATATTATGTCCAGAATTAAACCCTACAATTAATTAATTTATTAAAAGTTATTTGATAAAAAATAACAAAATGTGAAAAAAAAGACCATTACCAGCCAATACCATGGCTTAGTTTGAACTTTGCTCCTTTAACTTAGATTTCCTGAAATGCAACAGTGGACATAAACATATTCTACGCTTAGGCAATAATACCAACTGATCTCCCCGTGTGAATAGACAGTTACCAACACATGATCACAGGATAAAATAATAGCCAGGCACCAACAAAAACTGATTGATCACTTAAAAAAGATAAACTTCACCAAATAAACAATGAAATTCCTTTTTTCACATTGACGAATGAGAAAACTGCAGGTATGGTTAATTCAAGATAACAACGCACTTTTCTGAAATATGGATATTTACTAAACAAGATTAGTTCTTAGAATCATTATTGAGATAAATAAGATCTCATTAGAAAAAAATAAGCATGGGGAATGTTGTGTAAGTAAGAGACGTGCTCTGGAGAAGAGAAGTGACCTTGAAGTGTAACACATGCAGCAGAACGAAGGGGATGGAAGCCAAGAAAGAGATGGAAGTAGCAGACAAAAGAAATGTGCAAGTGAAAGTATAGGAATGGACGCGATTAAAGAAGGAAGAAAATGGCGGAAGGATAGAGGAAGATAGAGGCATTTTACTAAACTGGCTTGTTCACAGTTGATGTAAAGGAAGAATTTAAATACATGATTAAATTTGATTAAAATCTTTGATTGTCAAAATAAGTGTCTCACGCATTATATTTTATAGTAATAAAAATAAAAAGTTATAATATTAACCTGAATACTTTAAATAAAAAAAATACAGTTTTATTGAAGACATTATGAAAACGGTGATGCATCAGGGCAAGCAGTGCAGTTGAAGGTATGTGATTATTTTATTTAAGGTCTGCACAATTATTCTGCTGGTAATCATTTAAATGTAATTCAAGCCTCAGTGATTTTGGAAGAAGAAAAGTCCCACACATGGCAGTGACCGTAACATGCGTGTCAGATGTCCAGTGGTCATCTAATGGTGGTTGCAAGTCGGTGTTTGTCAGACATTCATCACATTGCTATAGCTAGATAGTTACATTAAAAAAAAAAGTGATTGTAAGAAAAACATCTAAATGCTTGAAAACAAACAAAGATTATAATTGAAGAAGGTTAAACCCCAAATATGATTTTAAACGGTTTTAAGAGAATATTGAAAAATTGAAAAAAAAAAACACAATTTTTTTATTATCATAATATTTAGGAATAACTAAGAAATTATTTAATTAAAATTAAATACCAATATTTTCCAAATCATTGAATCATTATTTTTCCATAAAGGGGCAAAAACACCACATTTTTTTCAAATATTGTATGCAATCACAAATGCCGTGTAAACAGTCATGGCTAAAATTTGTATGCAATCCACATGACCAAGATATTGTACAGTTTCTTGCACTACTTTTTGTACAAGAAGTTTTGTCGTGTGTACTGGGCTTTAGAGTTTTGTGGAGTTTATTGTAGAAGGTTCTCTCTTTTTTATGTATCAGTGAAAGCTAACAAACGAAAGTTTATAAGTATTTGTCTATAATAAGTAATAATAACACAATAATGTAAATCGTATAACAGAAGGACGCCCAAAGCCCCAACTATCATAAAAACAACTAATAGCTTCTTAAAGCATAGAAATAAAAAATTAAAAAAAAAATCCCAAGACCTCCCATTTTAAGCTTGAAGGCACCCCTTCCAAGCTTGCCTAAGAATTTTGGTCACGAGACGTTAATGATGTGTAAAATAAATCTAAGTGTTTGGCCATTGATTATTGATCATTTCTAATCAAAAATAGCACCGCACACACTAGCATTTGTGATTTATGTGAGTTAGTTAAACGAATCGCAAAAGAACTAACAAAAATTATGGCAAAATATTGTCTTTTGTTTTGATCAATGTTATTTTTATTTTATCACAAACATATAACACTTTTGTTAGTAAACATTACCTAGAGACAACTATTTATATATTTAGTACTTACAACTAAACGGGACTAAGAAAACCCAACTAATAAGTGTAAAAACTTTTAATTAATTTAACCTGTGACCAAACATGATATCTAACCCATCATGAGATGATCAATTTGACCAATTAGACCAAGCAGTGCTCAAAATGGATTGTATTTATATCTTGATAAATGTCTGAGGAGTTCAGCAAGAATGAAATGGAATGTGTGTAAATATTTCAATTTGTGATTAACAAATTATATTTTTGACAAGAGGAATAAAAAATGTATCCAAGTGTTTTCAAATCATCAAATTAAAACTAGTCCCTCTTCGTTTTCTCAAGATTTGGTAGCGTCCATATTCCATTTCGAGCACTGTTACCAACAACACACGGTAATAAAACATCTACCCAGGACCTTCTTAATTCTGGTACCAAAGCAAACATTCCAGGATTTAAAAAAATATAACTATAATCTATGTACACATTTGTGGAATAAAACAAAACCGCGGCTGCTATACAGTGGAATGTCTATCGTCCCATACCAATCAAGACTAGATGGTTTATATTAGTGCGCAGAAAGCCATCACAAAGTCAGGTTAAGATGGCATGATACCTCCACAACATTCATTTGTTATTTCATACAAAAAAATAATAATTCATTTTATGGCAGACACAATTACCCTAATTGGCGTTTTCAAAGACAAAATTCCCTGGCGTTGTACCATAACATACCGTCGAGGGCAGCGAATAGTCATTTGGCTCCGAGGAGTACCATATACATGTGGAACATACTGTACTACAAAGCATATCCAAAAATAGAATCAGCAGTACTAACTTTGTTTTTTACAGATACAAGAATAAGTACAAATGTTTGCCAAAATGTTTTATGTTAGTCATATTAGATATTTAAAATTGTAGCAAAATTGTTTAAAAAAGCTGCTGGTTGTAATTCTCAACACATTGTTTCTGACAATACATAGCTATGTAACAATACGTGTCAATGGTAAAACGTACGTTCAAACAATATGTATGCATAGCTCTGTTGTAAATACCAATAATACAAAACTGAAGGAAATACTAATAAATGATATCGGTTTAGCAATAAAGTACAGCCAACTTTTAAATAATAGACCAACTAGTTTGGCATGCAAAATAAATAAAAAGAAATGTACAGTACATATATTCGTAGCCACAGGCTTACTTAGAAATAATATACAATACATGTGAGCTGAATGGTTATCACAAGGAAAAAATAAACAATTATGGTATAAATCATCAATACTGTGTAGTAGCAAAATGTTGTACATGGAACCTTTACATAGCATGGTTAGTTAGACCTGTGTTACAAGGTTGGACAACTTGTCTAATTCCTTCTGTATGTGGAACCTTTGTTCCATTTCGTCACTCAGTTTGAGCGCAAGCTCATTCACAGTTTTCGTGAACTCTTCTCGTTGTTTGTCGAGTTTATGTTCCAACTTAGACACCTGCAACAAAACAATGTCCGTTAAGAAACAACTTTTCTCTGAGAAATGGGTTGGATACACGCCTTAAGTGGCAAACACTGGACATAATTTCACAATTTTTGTAAATTTTCCATATTGAAATTTTTAATTTTGACAAATTGATCTGTAAACTAAATTTAAACAAAATTATTCCTCAACGTCTGTATTGTAGTTTATACAGTCTTTGTGTGGTTGTAATTTTTTAATCTCTACTTATCAACAAATTAATACCGGGCTTGGGTTTATCTAATTTAACGTTAATATTACCCCAGGTTGAGGTTCAAGCTATATTGTCAAGGTCAATAGTAGTACTCCTCAGTTCAAAAGTGTACTATGCACACATTAAAAATTGTTTCTGCTTTAAGCAACTGCACTCTAGATGGCAGATAATATTTTTTTCAGCAATGTGTCTTACTACCCATTCGATTTATACGCTTTTGTACTAATTACCAAATGGTTTTTGTGATTATAAAGACAATATTAATAGGAAGTGTACCCACATTTGCATGAAGGAGAGTGGAAAACTATGTTGACAAACCACCCTCAGTACACCTGACAAATTCTAACCTCAATCATTGGCAGTCCAGCCTGCTACAAGAATAGTGCATTAGACCACATGGCCACCGAGCGGATGGGAGATGTTTAAAGGGGTTGTTCACAGTCAAATCTCCCTTCACGCTCATATATATATATATATATTTTTTTTTTTTAACCAGTAGGTACTAAAATTATTATTATTATTAGCACCGCGTCTTACTACCCATTCGGGTTGTATGCACTTACGTACACTAATGTGTAATGGTAGGGTGATTGTGAGATGAAATGGAGGACCTACAGTTTAACGTGGAATCCGAACCACGGTGGAGGCCAGGCATTCCACACATTCACAAGTTGTGATTAATACATGTCTTGTCAGAGGTGAAGGAAGGGTTTGGCAATCAGGTAAATTTGTGCCGGGGCCTGGAACCCCAGCACAGAAGTTCGACACCTTACCCCTAGAATGCAAGGTCACCAGTAGGTACTTAAATTATTATTATTATTATTATTAGCACCACGTCTTACTACCCGTTCGGGTTATACGCACTTACGCTAATGTGCAATGGTAGGGTGATTGTGAGACGAAATGGAGGACCTACAGTTTAACGTGGGATCCGAACCACGGTGGAGGCCTGGCATTCCTCACATTCACAAGAGGTCTTGTCAGAGGTGAAGGAAGGGTTTGGTAATCAGATAAATCTTTGCCGGGACCGAGGATTGAACCCCGGCCGCCAGCATAGAAGTATGACACTTTACCCCTAGACCACCAGGTCACCAGGTACTTAAAGAATATCAATTTGAATCATATATAATTTTAGTTATCAAAAGTTGGTTTTAAAATTAATCTTATAAATTTATTAAAGCTCAAATATTATCTTTTAATTCCCAAAACAACCTATATATTTTTACAGTGTTAATATAATAGTAAAATTGTAATTTTAAAAATTTTTATTGAAGTATTTAGATTGATAGTGATATGTACATGTCGGACATTGTGCAATGGCAAACGTGCCATCCACCCCTGGACATCGCGGCCCAGGGCAGTTTCTAGGTCGACACCTAAAGAGCTCCAACCCCCACACCCCGAAGGGTGGAATGATCTCGTTCAGGCCAAATACCCAGGAAGGCAAAGATTAACTCCCCCCCCCCCTTCCATTCACTCACTGGTTGGACCGACACAGGGGGACTAGGGCCTCCCACCTATCCAGGGTGGGGACCGGAGCTATTTACCTCCGCTCACAGAAGCGACCTTGTGATCTCCACTCTTCACCGTGTGTAGGGGAATGGGACTACATCAATTGTGCGTGGGAAAGTAATATCCCACTACTTGTGCGTACGAGGGGAGATGCCCATGCACTGCTAACTGTCCAGGCTAGCTCCGGAGCTCTAAAACAAATCACCGCACAAGGGGCGAGGGCCGGGCCAGCCGGCCCAGAACCCCAAGGGCCGGCCTATAGTGCGGCACCCAAGGATACTGGGTTGAAGACCAGAACTCCACCCCTTTGCCAACGCCATCACTTGTCGGTGATTAAACTTCACTGCCCCACAGAGTCCAACCCATTTCTGGGCCGCCGCCACAGACCCCAGGCCCGTGAGCCCGGAAACCAGCCTGCGAGGCCACAGTCCATGACGGGGTCTCGGGAGCCCAGCCCTGTGTACTACTTATAACGAAAGTAGCCTAACGGAGGTATACCAGTCCGCGGGGCCACCACGAGCACCTGTAGGTAACGCCAGAGAGCACAGGCTAAAAAGTACCAGAATCTAGATGAGGAGCATGATATAACTATATGTCAACCTCGCATGGATGTGGCTGTATATGATGCAATATTCATGAGGTACACGGAACCTTAATAAACTGTAAAATAATACCAGTCCTTATTAAGCGTTTGTGTAAGCCCCATGTTGTTGTACATTTTCCTAATGACACAAACACACACACACACACTACTGTATAGAATGCACTGTGTTGACCACTTCTCCTCCAGACTCTTAGGATCACACGACGGTCACACAATGGTCACACACTCACCAGTGTTTACTATCACTTTCTGGTCTCAGAGAACAGACTTTCGTAACCGAGTGATTGTGTCATGCTTGTTGTTTGGTGCGGGACAATATTTTTATAGAAAATTATATTTATGCACAGTTTGAGCATCCCAAAAGTTAAGGCATTGAATAGTATGAGGTAGAAAGGTTTTGTTAAAAATACTTTAATACCGGCGGAATGATATTATTCTGTAATTAATGTACAGATAAATGTTTTACCGTGCAGCATCATTACAATACTGGGAAGTGTATTAATAATTTAAGCCAGCTTGCCAGTAAGAAAAACCAGTAATCGTTTTTTTCAAATTGCACTGCCAAACACAAAGTCAAATAAAGTGTATCACGGTACAGCCATATTTTAGCCAATAATCGCAGATTATACAGTTTCCGAAACTTGTGAGTGACTGTTCAAGTGCAATGCTTTGGTAGATGGAAATTGAAGAGCAAACATATTAAAAAAACTGTAGCATAATTATTTATTTACTGCAGAATTGTTTAGCGTGTAGATAAATTTTAATTATACAAGAACACTTAATATTTTTTACAGGCACTGCTACCACCTAATGAGGACTTACAAGATAAATACTCACTTTAAGGACAGTCAAGGAACTAACAGCTTTTACCGAATGTTATGTACATCAATAAGATGAAGTTTCTCTTTGTTTATATGGTCTACATTTATTTATAATATACTTAGTGTTGCTGGTAAGGCATGCCAGGGTTTCTATTGAATTATGACACCCGCATTGTCCTTCCATAAAAAGAAGAACGACAACACCTATCCTGTGCACTACTGTAGTTGTCTTATCTCACATCCATTTTCACTAATTTTATTTTCTGTGTTTTTAAAATTTATTTCTGAACTATTTCATTGTAGTTGTAAATTCAAGCTAATTTTGAACAAAGTAAAAAATCAAAACTATTCTTATCTGCAAAATGAGCTTGGCTCAGAGAAATGAATGACCTGAAAGCTAATTTAAAGACTTGTATGACTTCCTTAGCTGGTAGACATCCTGTTTGCTTGTATTGTTCTATATCAATCTCATCACTTGATAATGTGATTGATACATACTTAACTATTATAAAATAAATATCTGTAACTTTTTATTATTATATTCTTTTGAAAGATACTTAGAAATGAAATTTTACGATAAGTTTGATAGCTGTAGTGTGTGATTTATGCTCCAAAACGTTATTCCAGCAGAAGAAAAAGATAAGTTTGAAGAAGACCTCACAGGACGAATGTCAGGTAGTAATGGACGACATGAATGCAAAATTAGGTAAAGAAAGAGTAGGATTTGAGGAGGTGTTAGGGAAAGAAGGATGAGAAGAGAGAAACAAGGAGGGTAGAAGACTGTTGGAGCTATGTGCAAGAAATAACATTAGTGGCAAACAGCCGGTGTAAGAAGGAGAGAGAAAGTCATAAGATCACTAGATAGAGTTGGGATGGGAATGTAGGAGAAAGGTAGTAAGACAAGAAATAAGAAGGGTGTAAGGGCTTATAAAATAAGAAAAACGAGAGCTGTACCTAATCAAGACAAGAAGCCTAATACTCGAGGATAAGATGCAAAGTGTGGAGGTTGAATGGGAAAGGTTTAAGAACAGTCTGGTGGGAGTAGCAGAGAAGGTATGTGGGAGGACCAGTAAGAAGAGGAAGGGGAAAGAGACACCCTGGGGGAACGACAGCAAGAAGGAATCAATAGAGAAGAAGAATACAGCATTGAGAAAGAGTTTTAAAAATAGGACTGAGGAAACAAGAATAATATCGAGAGAAGAAGAAAAGAGCGAAGCAAGTGGTACGAGAAGCCAGGAAGGAATGGATGCATAAATGGACAGAAATGCTGGAACGAGACGTGGAAGTAAGAAGGTGTTATATAGACAAGTAAGAAACAAAAGTAGAGAAAAAAAGACAAGAAGTTAGAATGATAGATTCTGAAGAAAGAAGGTTAAAGACAAGTGAGGAAGAAAAGGAACTATGGATGAGATATTTTGAGAAAATATTCAGTGATAATAATAAAAGTGAAACAGAGAAGCAGGAAGAAATAACAAAAGAGGAGGAAGGAAGTCCCACATGGAAGTAGGTTGAGGACCCATTAAAGAGAATGAAACAAGGGAAAGCACCGGGCGTGGATGAATTGACGGTGGAAATGATAGGAGCAGCAGATGAAGTAATGGTTACATGGGGTGTTGAGAGTGGTTTAGGAGAACAAGGTACCAGAAGAATGAAAAAAGGGAGTTATAATATCTATTATCATGAAAGGAGAAAGAAAGAGGTTTACAAATTATGTGGGAATATCGCTGAGGTTCCACCGTACAAAAATATAGGAGATACCGGGAAAGATAGTAAGAGATTAAATGAAAGGAATGTGGAGAGAGGAACAGTATGTTATTATTATTAGCACCGCGTCTTACTACCTGTTCGGGTTAGGAAGAGTATGGATTTAGAAAACGGAGGTCTACAATAGACTTGGTATTTGCCAGAGGACAGCTGATGGAAAGAAGGTATAAGATAGTGTGGATAGAAATAAAAGTTTGAAAAGCGATGGAGGAGGCCGAAGTGGAAAAAGGAGTTGTAAAGAGAGCGAAAAGCATCTATGAGGATAACATGAGTTGTGTTAAGATGGAGAGTGGAAGAACGGAGTGGTTCCAAATAAAAAATGGAGTGAAGCAGGGGAGTGCCCATTCATCATTATTTTTTGCTATGGTAATGAAAATGTCCATGAACGCATGAAGCGGCAGGAAAACTAAGGGAGGAAAGAAAGAAGGAAAGCCATGATTTTTTTGTTAACTTGATGGTATGGGGGGAGAAGGAAGAGGAAGTGCAGGAACAACTACAGGAATGGAATCAGGAAGTGATGGTATGGGGGGAGAAGGAAATGACAAGGAAGAGGCTAAGGCCTAGTAAAGCTATAAAGTTGGATAAAGTAGAGCTGAGGAAAGTACAAAATGTAAAATATCTTGGAAGAATGGTTGGGGAGAAAGGTGGAGGTAGAGAGGATCTAATGAGAAGAGGACCGCAGGGAGAGTTGTTCTATGGGTGTGTGAGAGACCTGCTAATGGAGAATAAAAGTACCTCTGAAGTGCTAGGAAGTGTTGTACAGGTTGTACTTTAACCTACTGTCACATATTCAGCAGAAACATGGACAGTGAATGTAAGAGAGACTAGGAGAGTGGAGGACATGGGAATGAAGTTTGTGAGGAGCATGTTATCTGTCACGAGGAGGAACAAGATTAGGAATGAAGTTATTCGGGAAAGAGTAGGAGTACAGGGAGTACATGAGACAATAGAGGAAGTGAGACTGAGATAGTATGGGGATGTAATGAGGATGGAAAAAGAGAGGATGTCGTTGGAAATGAAGTATGCATGAAAAAGACCACAAGGGAGGCCAAGAAAGAGATGGGAGGAGCAGATAACAGAAAGTGTTCAAGTGAGAGGAGAAGAATGGAATAAATTAAAGAAGGAAGAATGGTGGAAGAAACTAAGGAAGAGGCATTTTACAAAACTGACCTGGTCAAAGGTCGGGAACAATTGATGATGATGGTGATGATGATGTGATTTAATGGGATTGAAAGATATGGTGGATAATATTTTCAAGAAGTAGAATAATACCAGCTTTTCAAGTTACTTTGCTGATTTGAGACATATTTTTTTTTAAATAATAAAAATGATGCAAGAAACTTAAAAATCATTGTATGATAACTTCCTTAACGTGAATATTATGAACAAAGAGTAATTCAATACTGAATGAGAAGTGATGAATGATGTGAGGTCATGCATACAAAAAATATTGCAACCACAAAAACAGAAAAAAATAATGTTAGTTTATCGAATTATGTATGTTTACAGAGTTATGTTTGTATTGTGTAAGTCTACTTCAAATATGCTAACATGCTAGGAATATAAAGTTTTTTTTTTAGTTTGGTACCGCATCTTACTACCTGTTAGTATTATACCCTTAAGTACTAATTACTCTAATGGGTTAAGAATTGGGAAGGTTGCATTTAGAGGAAGTGAACCTCCATTTCCCTGTCCCCGGCAGTCCAGCTAAACACGAAACAAGCACATTAGTCAACTACGCCACAGAGGCGGGTAGTGAGAAATGTTAAATTTAGAGGAAGTACTCCGTTGTCTGATTTATCATCTACTGGATGTAAATAAAAATACAAAGTGATGTTCACAGCCTACCATACAAAGTAATAAGGTTTGTAATCAAAAATGTTAACAAAGTCTACTTAAATGGGAATGTCTCTTGGAAATCAAAAATATGATTTAGAGCAGTTTGAAATGCTGTGATTGTAGCAATTATACATCGCACATACACCACCAACCATATTATCTGGGATAGTAAGTATGATTAAATCAGAAAAATATAATTTTTAAATCATTTACATAATTTAACCATTGCAGTCTATGTTAACCGAGACGATTAGCAGCACGGGCCATGAGAGCACCTTCACTTTTTAACAGAAAAAGTAGCTGATGGTCCAATATTAGTTTCATAAGGTATTTTACTATTGGTTTATGATTTAAAAAGAATAATAATAATATTTAGCACCACGTCTTACTACCCATTCGGGTTATACGCTTTAAGTACTAATTACTCTAATAAATTAGGACTTGGGAAGGTTGAATTAGAGGAAGTGAACCCGCATTTGCGTGGAGGGAGAATGGAAAACCACACCCAGTTCACCCGACCGAGATTCAAACCTCGATCTCCCCGTCCTCAGCAGTCGAGCTAAACACGACAAGTGCGTTAGCCAACTACGCCACCGAGGCGGGTGATTTGAAAAGCTTTTAAGACCAAATTCATCAGACATATGTCAGTGTTATAGAAAACTACATATGTAAACGAACATTAACGTTTTGCCGGTAATAATTGAGCTCCAACAAAACATGCAAGAATTAAAAATTCCCTGGTTATTCCGTGCAATTGATTTAAATCAAACTCTAACGTTCAGGTCCTTACTGTAATTAAATATCAATCTGAGACAGTCTTACCATATCTCTGAGCTCCAGGAACTGCTTGTGAGATACGAAGGGGCTGGATGCAGGGGAGCCCAACATGTCTGCCTCGGAGAGAGACGACAAGCTAGTGATGGAATCTGGTTTGGACGTGGGGATGTTACTGGGCAGCAATGGGCTGCTCGTTGTCGGCAGGATCACCCTGTTGAGCTCGGAGAGCAGTCGCGACTGCTCGGGGCTGGTAGACACGGAGAGGGGGCGAGCGTGGGGGGAAGGGCGATTGGGGTTGTCACCGGTGTACATGGATTGGGGACGCACCACGTGATGCCTCACTGCTGCAACACTGCTATGTCTACTGTTGTTGGTCGTGTTCTCCACAACGGAGTCGTTCTCTGTCGTGGGATGCTGTGGGCTCGTCAGTTTGCCAGGACCTGAGGGATGTTAGCAAGTTATTAGCAGATTCTGCAAATTATAATATAATTGAACAATGGGAACACTTGACATTGCTGCCACTGGACAAACACTGTGTCTTGGAAATCAATTGTTACCAACCAATAGCTAGACCTGGGTTTCATTCGATCAAAGCTAGTCAATTTCACCGGAAAGAACAACACTTATTGTGTACCGTGAACAACTTACACTTATAAGTTTACGAGTGATTTAATTTCAACTTAGTGTATTTATGTTACTTATTTTAATAGTGTGGAAAAATGATGAAAGAAGTGATGAAAAAATTTAATTTTAATATCTACTTTTTTTTTAGCCGTTTAAGTTTTTGCCTATATATACTGACTATAGTAATCTGTTAAGGTTGGAAGGTTAAATTTAGAGGAAGTGTACCCACATTTGCGTGACTGCTCGAACCGTGATCTCCCCAACCTGAGCAGTCAAGTCTATTGCGAGAATAGCACCTTAGACCATGCGGTCACCGAAGCTGGTAATATCTTCTATTAAAATACTTTTGATAAAGAAGGGTACAAGACTTTAATAAATGTTAGACCTGTTGCAGGTTGGAGGTGCATTAAATCTGTGGAGGTGCATTAAATCTGTGATGATCTTACAAAACAAATGTGCCAGGAAAATAACAAGCCACATACTGTTATAATACGAGGTTGTGCGAATATTAAAAATACACGGACACAGACAGAATAAAGATTACAAGAGTTGTAAAGTCTACAAAACATTTAAAAGGTTTCAAACCTAGAAAACATTAAAGGGGTGTTAAGCCTAAAGGACATTTAAAGGGGGTCGAGACCTAATTTTAACATGCATTACTGTTGTGTTATTTTAGAAAATGTATTATTGTACAATATGAAAGTGGGAGAGACATGAACGAGACTAGTGATAACATTCAGTATACAGTTGGTGGCCGGTGAGGAGGAAGGAAGGTGTCGCTTGTAGTCAGTTGGTGGCTGGTGAGGAGGAGGGAAGGTGTCGCTTGTAGTCAGTTGGTGGCTGGTGAGGAGGAGGGAAGGTGACGCTTGTAGTCAGTTGGTGGCTAGTGAGGAGGGAAGGTGTCGCTTGTATTCAGTTGGTGTCTGGTGAGGAGGAGGGAAGGTGTCGCTTGTAGTAAGTTGGTGGCTGGTGAAAAGGAGGGAAGGTGTCGCTTGTAGTCAGTTGGTGACTGGTGAGGAGGAGGGAAGGTGTCCCTTGTAGTGAGTTGGTGGCCAGTGAGGATGGAAGGTGTCGCTTGTAATCAGTTGGTGGCCGGTGAGGTGGAGGGAAGGTGTCCCTTGTACTCAGTTGGTGGCTGGTGAGGAGGAGGGAAGGTGTCCCTTGTAATCAGTTGGTGGTTAGTGAGGAGGAGGGAAGGTGTCGCTTGTAGTCAGTTGGTGTCTAGTGAGGAGGAGGGAAGGTGTCGCTTGTAGTCAGTTGGTGACTGGTGAGGAGGAGGGAAGGTGTTCCTTGTAATCAGTTGGTGGCTGGTGAGGAGGAGGGAAGGTGTCCCTTGTAATCAGTTGGTGGCCGGTGAGGACGATGGAAGGTGTTCCTTGTAATCAGTTGGTGGCTGCTGAGGAGGAGGGAAGGTGTCCCTTGTAATCAGTTGGTGGTCAGTGAGGAGGAGGGAAGGTGTCGCTTGTAATCAGTTGGTGGCCGGTGAGGTGGAGGGAAGGTGTCGCTTGTAGTCAGTTGGTGGCCAGTGAGGAGGAGGGAAGGTGTCGCTTGTAGTCAGTTGGTGGCTGGTGAAAAGGAGGGAAGGTGTCGCTTGTAGTCAGTTGGTGACTGGTGAGGAGGAGGGAAGGTGTCCCTTGTAGTGAGTTGGTGGCCAGTGAGGATGGAAGGTGTCGCTTGTAATCAGTTGGTGGCCGGTGAGGTGGAGGGAAGGTGTCCCTTGTACTCAGTTGGTGGCTGGTGAGGAGGAGGGAAGGTGTCCCTTGTAATCAGTTGGTGGTTAGTGAGGAGGAGGGAAGGTGTCGCTTGTAGTCAGTTGGTGGCTGGTGAGGAGGAGGGAAGGTGTCGCTTGTAGTCAGTTGGTGGCTGGTGAGGAGGAGGGAAGGTGTCGCTTGTAGTCAGTTGGTGGCTGGTGAGGAGGAGGGAAGGTGTCGCTTGTAGTCAGTTGGTGGCTGGTGAGGAGGAGGGAAGGTGTCGCTTGTAGTCAGTTGGTGGCTGGTGAGGAGGAGGGAAGGTGTCGCTTGTAGTCAGTTGGTGGCTGGTGAGGAGGAGGGAAGGTGTCGCTTGTAGTCAGTTGGTGGCTGGTGAGGAGGAGGGAAGGTGTCGCTTGTAGTCAGTTGGTGGCTGGTGAGGAGGAGGGAAGGTGTCGCTTGTAGTCAGTTGGTGGCTGGTGAGGAGGAGGGAAGGTGTCGCTTGTAGTCAGTTGGTGGCTGGTGAGGAGGAGGGAAGGTGTCGCTTGTAGTCAGTTGGTGGCTGGTGAGGAGGAGGGAAGGTGTCGCTTGTAGTCAGTTGGTGGCTGGTGAGGAGGAGGGAAGGTGTCGCTTGTAGTCAGTTGGTGGCTGGTGAGGAGGAGGGAAGGTGTCGCTTGTAGTCAGTTGGTGGCTGGTGAGGAGGAGGGAAGGTGTCGCTTGTAGTCAGTTGGTGGCTGGTGAGGAGGAGGGAAGGTGTCGCTTGTAGTCAGTTGGTGGCTGGTGAGGAGGAGGGAAGGTGTCGCTTGTAGTCAGTTGGTGGCTGGTGAGGAGGAGGGAAGGTGTCGCTTGTAGTCAGTTGGTGGCTGGTGAGGAGGAGGGAAGGTGTCGCTTGTAGTCAGTTGGTGGCTGGTGAGGAGGAGGGAAGGTGTCGCTTGTAGTCAGTTGGTGGCTGGTGAGGAGGAGGGAAGGTGTCGCTTGTAGTCAGTTGGTGGCTGGTGAGGAGGAGGGAAGGTGTCGCTTGTAGTCAGTTGGTGGCTGGTGAGGAGGAGGGAAGGTGTCGCTTGTAGTCAGTTGGTGGCTGGTGAGGAGGAGGGAAGGTGTCGCTTGTAGTCAGTTGGTGGCTGGTGAGGAGGAGGGAAGGTGTCGCTTGTAGTCAGTTGGTGGCTGGTGAGGAGGAGGGAAGGTGTCGCTTGTAGTCAGTTGGTGGCTGGTGAGGAGGAGGGAAGGTGTCGCTTGTAGTCAGTTGGTGGCTGGTGAGGAGGAGGGAAGGTGTCGCTTGTAGTCAGTTGGTGGCTGGTGAGGAGGAGGGAAGGTGTCGCTTGTAGTCAGTTGGTGGCTGGTGAGGAGGAGGGAAGGTGTCGCTTGTAGTCAGTTGGTGGCTGGTGAGGAGGAGGGAAGGTGTCGCTTGTAGTCAGTTGGTGGCTGGTGAGGAGGAGGGAAGGTGTCGCTTGTAGTCAGTTGGTGGCTGGTGAGGAGGAGGGAAGGTGTCGCTTGTAGTCAGTTGGTGGCTGGTGAGGAGGAGGGAAGGTGTCGCTTGTAGTCAGTTGGTGGCTGGTGAGGAGGAGGGAAGGTGTCGCTTGTAGTCAGTTGGTGGCTGGTGAGGAGGAGGGAAGGTGTCGCTTGTAGTCAGTTGGTGGCTGGTGAGGAGGAGGGAAGGTGTCGCTTGTAGTCAGTTGGTGGCTGGTGAGGAGGAGGGAAGGTGTCGCTTGTAGTCAGTTGGTGGCTGGTGAGGAGGAGGGAAGGTGTCGCTTGTAGTCAGTTGGTGGCTGGTGAGGAGGAGGGAAGGTGTCGCTTGTAATCAGTTGGTGGCTAGTGAGGAGGAGGGAAGGTGTCGCTTGTAGTCAGTTGGTGGCTAGTGAGGAGGAGGGAAGGTGTCGCTTGTAATCAGTTGGTGGCTAGTGAGGAGGAGGGAAGGTGTCGCTTGTAGTCAGTTGGTGGCTAGTGAGGAGGGAAGGTGTCGCTTGTAATCAGTTGGTGGCTAGTGAGGAGGAGGGAAGGTGTCCCTTGTAGTCAGTTGGTGGCTGGTGAGGAGGAGGGAAGGTGTCGCTTGTAAGCAGTTGGTGGCTAGTGAGGAGGAGGGAAGGTGTCGCTTGTAGTCAGTTGGTGGCTAGTGAGGAGGAGGGAAGGTGTTCCTTGTAATCAGTTGGTGGCCGGTGAGGAGGAGGGAAGGTGTCGCTTGTAATCAGTTGGTGGCTGGTGAGGAGGAGGGAAGGTGTCGCTTGTAGTCAGTTGGTGGCTAGTGAGGAGGGAAGGTGTCGCTTGTAATCAGTTGGTGGCTAGTGAGGAGGAGGGAAGGTGTCCCTTGTAGTCAGTTGGTGGCCGGTGAGGAGGGAAGGTGTCGCTTGTAATCAGTTGGTGGCTAGTGAGGAGGATGGAAGGTGTCGCTTGTAGTCAGTTGGTGGCCAGTGAGGAGGGAAGGTGTCGCTTGTAGGCAGTTGGTGGCTAGTGAGGAGGAGGGAAGGTGTCACTTGTAGTCAGTTGTTGGCTGGTGAGGAAGAGGGAAGGTGTCGCTTGTAGTCAGTTGTTGGCTGGTGAGGAGGAGGGAAGGTGTCGCTTGTAGTCAGTTGGTGGTCAGTGAGGAGGAGGGAAGGTGTCGCTTGTAGTCAGTTGGTGGCCAATGAGGAGGAGGGAAGGTGTCGCTTTTAATCAGTTGGTGGCTAGTGAGGAGGAGGGAAGGTGTCACTTGTAATAAGTTGGTGGCTAGTGAGGAGGAGGGAAGGTGTCGCTTGTGGTCAGTTGGTGGCCAGTGAGGAGGAGGGAAGGTGTCGCTTGTAGTCAGTTGGTGGCCAGTGAGGAGGGGGGACGGCCGCCCGATAGCCACGGTGACAGAGAGCATATGTTACCGTAATTTAATTAGTAGGTGTACATGTTGTCACGTGTTGATGTGATGATAGTTTTACTAATCTCCTCAACAAAATAAGAAAATGAAGTAATACAAAAATGTTAGTAATTTATGTGGGGAGTGTCGGCCCAGAGACCTCCAATGATCTGTTGACAGGTGTTGTCGTATAACTGACACCTTTGGTAGTAATAAGTGAATTAAATAAGTAACTGATAGTAATTAATATAATAAGGTGTGGCGGCGATATCACTGGGTATAGGTAGTAACAAAGTTAAGTTACTATAGACTCTAGATATTTTAGGGGCTACGTGACTTGAAACACACCCCCTATTCAAAGAACACAGATAGCTCCATTAAGAGTGAACATTGGAAACTACCAGGGTTATGTTCCAAAAGTCCAAGGTTACACCACTTGTAGTGCGTGGAATGTAAATTCTGGAAACAAACAAGAGGGCTGTATAAACCCTGTGACCTGAGCTCACTCACTCAAGCAGACTGACACAGACAGAACGTTGTTATTTTATTATGTATTCCTTGTTGAAGCAATAAATAGTTTAACATATCATATTACTTCATAGAGTTTATCTTCCAACTCTAAGTTTCGAGGTTCCTATCAAGGATTTGGAGTTGTAGAGAATCAAACGTTCCTATCCTCTAGTTCCTGGAACTGACCACTCTGGGATATGACAGTGTAGTTTAGATACATTCACAAAAAAGCACAGAAGATTTGTTTGGTGTACTTCTTTAACAACTAATTATTTTGTACTTCAAGATGAATGCTATTAGACTGGTGATGAAATTGCACAGAGCCGGACAATGGACGCGATAACAGGACTTGTTACATGTGAATATGATAGCCAATGATGGCTGGCTCATGTTTGAAATATAAATCATCAGAGTGAAGAAGCAATACTAACATTTCTCCATCCAGTTGAACCTGAACCATCTTTAGTGTTCCCACCAAGACCAGACACACTCTCTGTTTCTGTCAAACCAATTCTAACCAAAGCTGGACCTACACACTGATTAACAAGGAAATAGGATCTCTAAGAAAATGTGTTTGAATAGTTGCCATTCAAAGTGAATATTACACAGGTATATAATGTGAGTTATTGTTTCATTTCTTTATCTTGTTTGTAGTAGGAATATATATTTTCAATGTTAGGGGCCACCCATAAATTACGTCACACATTAAGGGGGCCAACAAAATGTGACATTGTGTGACAAGGGACATTGGGGGTCAAAAACTTTGTAACGTCACAAGTTAAAATCTAAAATATTAAAACGCAAAATTTATATGTAAACCAAAAACTTAAAAATATTACTAACTCGATCTATATTTATAAGGCTTATGTAGGTTTAAGTTAAGTTGAGTGCACGCTCACTATCCTACTGTTCCGCGCGTCAAATGTTTGTGCACACTCACTGTCCTATAGTTCCGCGCGTCGGATGTTTTTGAGACCTTCGACAAGTGCCACCGCACGCGCCAGTGTCGTGATTTCAATACGTTCCTATTGGTCACTTGACAATTGACTTTCGCCGAGTGATGGACGTGGTCTCCTTTGTTCAACTATTTTGTTATTTTTAAAATATGAAATAATTTTAGAATCAACAAAAAGATTGGTCTAGGTATTTTCTACCACAAATTATTTGTTGCATACAGTGCAGCTTATGCTGATAAAAAATATATATACAAGAAGAAGTTAACACCTTATGGAAAAGTCTAAATAGTGATAATATTGAAAATGAAGTGGATTCGAAAATCAAAGAGTTGCAAATAAAATTGACGAAAAAGAAAGGGACACTTATAAGGTTTTTTTTCAAAAATTCCTTCGTCATCAAAATCACCAATGCAAATAAATCCAAAGAATGTCAAAATAAGTTCAAATTTTATAATAACAACCAAACTGAATCGGCTATATATATATATATATATATATATAAACCTACTATGATTTTATATTTATTGGAAGAGAACAAAATATGAAAAACCTTAGTTCTTTAACGTTTTGGATATTTTGTACACACGGTAAAAAAAATTTGTGTAAAAAAAAAATGGATCACACCATGTTAAAAGTACACAAATTAACATTTTACACCAACATTTTTTACAGTATAAATAAGTTGTTATTTTCTACTGTAATTGTAAACACATAATATTTAATAGAGTATTAAACAGTTTCGTACAGACTACGAAATGCACCAGGTCTGTTATAAAATAGTCAGTAATCACATCTTTCTGTGTCTGTTTGTACGGGATTCTTCTCAGATCAACTTTAATGCAGTTTTCTTTATTGTGTTATAGTGAATGATTTTGGAAACATTGTGTGTAGTACCCATATTCAATATTCGACATGTTTATTTTTAATTGCAGGAGGATACCAAACAGGGTGTATCAGAAGAGAATAAAGATGTTATGATACAATCGAGTGGATGTCAATTCCTAAACCAACACCTAGTCAACGCTTCCAAGAATAACATTATAGTATTAGAATCTGAGCTCAATAGCTTAGTACTAGCCCGCAATGCTGGTATAGCGACAGATGACGCATAAAAAAAAACATTAAGGAAAGACATTCAAGAGGAAAAGAACATACTAAAGAGAAGGATNAGTCAAGATTCTAAAAAACAAAACTTTTTAAAACTTTGTGAAAGTAATTCCGACTTAGCAACTGCTCTAAAACTTCGGAATGCTTTTGGTCGGCCTAAAGTGAAAGAAAAACAATCCAGTTTACTTGAAGTCATAAAGTCGATTGCAGTTTTTGGTGGCGCGGCTGATGATCGACGTCGCACTGAAATTATAAGGTGCTGCAAAAAGATTGGACGACTTACAATCCGAACTATATAAGCAAGGCTATACTATCAGTCGATCAGGGTTGTACATGAGACTTCTTCCCAGGCGAGTCGATACGGAGGAAGGGAAAAGACACGTCGTAACCGTTCCTGTTACGCTGTGCAAACCACACTCTATGCTACATTCTACAGCTACGATAAGAAACCTTGAATCTGTAGCTTCGATTCTGGGCCCTGATCAAGTTTTATTTTATCTATGGATGACAAAGCACGCGTACCATCAGGCATTACAGCAGCTAACGCTCGAGCACCTATATTAATGCACCTTGACTATCGTGTAAAAATACCGGATCATGATTTTGTGGTCGCTGAAAAACAAACTTATTCCATCTGTTTATGCAGGTATTGTATTAAAGAAAGATGGTGAAGAACTGGCTGACGCTGTGACGTACTCTAGGCCTCCATACGTCCATACGTAGCGATTCGTAGTGGAAAACATTCTTCTTCTAATGCAGAGACTCACGCCACAGACATCCATACACTTTCTGAATTACCCGCTTTCGGAAACTTAACGAGAACTCGAGAAGGTTTTGTAAAACCCGTATTTATTTTTACTTGTGATAGTGGTCCCAACGATATGAGCTATGAGCGAGTTATAGTGTCAGCTGTGCAACATTTTAAAGATTTTGATTCGGATGCTATTTACATAGCCACAAATGCTCCAGGAAGGAGTGCGTTCGACAGAGTCGAACGACAAACGGCACCTCTTGGTCGCGAACTTACTGGTGTCATATTAAACCATGATGATTTTGGTTCTCATCTTGATTACAGTAATCAAACTACCGACTTGGAGCTAGAAAAACTAAACTTTGAGAGTGCAGGCAATATGTTGGCTAATATTTGGAGCAAATTGGTCATTGATGATTTTCCTGTAGTTGCCGGATACGTTGTACCAACAGATACCAGACTGAATGATGAACAGGCGATATTAAAAAATAATGCTACTTGGCATGCAAATCATGTACGTGAAGCACAATATTCCTTACAAATAGTAAAATGCGAGACGGTCCCGTGTTGCGGTGTGCGACATTCTAATCTTTGGCAATTATTGAGAAGGATTTTTACCACCACCTGTTTTGATTAAACAGACCTCAGAAGGGTATGTAATCGTAGGAAATCATGACTTCGAAGGTAAGTTTGCTCCATTGTTACTACTCCCATTTGAAGCAAGTTCCGTATGATAGCTATTGCCCCAGTGTCGAGGCATACATGTTTAAAAGATCTTGTGGCACATGTGGTCCATATTTTTCATCATACAAAGCCGCTAACCAACACAAACAATCACATTTAAGGCAACAAGAGGTTTTACCTATCAAACGATTGCGGCTAGATGTGCCAGAGAAATTCTTTGTTTAATGAATGATGCCGATGCTATATGGTTGGAAGAAAAAGATGTTGACACAACGGATATTCCCGACATTAATATCCAAAATGAAAACGAAGTGCCTGATATGCCAGTGATAAACGATATTAAGGAGTGGGTCCAAAGTCCGTGGACACAAGATGATTAAGTTTTGTATCTTTTATTAACAATATTAATCGTTTATCATTCTTTAATTGGTCTTTTGTTTTGTCCATTATCTAAAATATTTGACTTTATGTCAATTTTATTAAAGATTATTTTTAATTTAAATAATTTTTTTTTGGGGGAAAAACTGCTGTTTTAATTTAATTAATTCTAAATATAAAATTGAAAAATATGTGACATCACACAAAGGGGTAGGGGGTTTCACAAGTGTGACCACCTGTGACAAGGACAGGAGGTGGGGGGGGGGAGGGGGCGGAGGGGGTCGAAAAACCATAAAATTTGTGTGACGTAATTTATGGATGGCCCCTTACCATCCTAAACCCCATATACAAAAAATATAATAAAGTTTTGTGGGTTCTAATGAATGTTAATTACAATATTTTTTATTTGCTATCAACATCTAGAGGCTCCTGAGCACAAATTCATTTTGGTGTGTTTACAAATTAGATCTTTTAAATTTATCGTGACGAGAACCTCTCGGTCCGAGCATTAATTTGGTGGCCCTTGTATTATAAAAAAATTAATTTAAACATGATCCCCTTGAGATCAGAAATTAAAATTCGGCATGCATACTACTCTATGATAACAGTGAGTAAGTGTTAAGTTTTTTTTTTCAACATTTATTTTTTAGAAAATCAAAGTTAAAATTTTGGGTTGTTGACCTTGAACTTTTAAAATATCCTAATATGGTCATGTGAAATATGATTATTTAAAAGCCCAATAAAAAATCTAAAAAATTGTTTTAATTTTATATCTCTATATTACTTCTAACTGAAGGAATTAAAATATGATGGGAGGTGAAAATCAAAACACCTTTTTTTAAAAATTTGAATATTAGTAACTAAACAATTTACTTATGAAAGAACATTATGAATGTTTATATTTTTAGCTATATTTAAAGGAATAATGACCATGCCAAATTCCAATGGCTAACTTGACACAATAAGGCCCAAATCTCATTGAAGTGCGGTTTTCTGCAGTCTCCACTTGACAACAAATTTTAGAGTGAATATATTTCTAAATGAAACTGCGACACCCGAGTTGAGCTGTTCTACTTACCCAAGTGCACGTACTACCCACGGGGTGAGAAACATCGTGTACTGGTGCGGAACTTTTCTCTTAGTGAGGGAGTTAAGACACAATGCCAAGTTGAGCCTTTTTAAATGGTGTGTCCAATATACATTAATAAAATCACTTTTAATTTATTTTTTACCATAAAAGTGATAGATTAGTCAAACGGGGGCAGGAGCTAACTATAAATGTGTGATTTTATAACTTGAGTTGAGTGTCCTACACAGGACCTATCTGTACGATCTAGGTACAGCAAGATAAACACTGATAACCTGATAAACAAACACAACAGATAACAAATGGTTCAAAATGAAGCCGACGCACAACCAATGAGGAGCTAGTAATCAATGTACACATTGGTGACAAAACAGCGCGGGCTGGTTCAGTAATGTAGCGGAGTAGTGAGCACCCATGTGGTGCTGTCCTTTTTAAAACATCTTTATTCTATGAAAAATGGATAGCAAACAAATTGATCCCTAACCTGCCACCAGACAATGTAGCCCTACTAGTTATTGACTACGCGCCCTACCCCAACGTTCAATTAGATCCATCACGGACATTTTCTTATCGTAAAATAGTATTAGTGGATTTGTTGAAACAACATAATATTCCATTCAGTAATACTCTGGTCAAACCTAAATTATATTAACCTAATTGAATGCACAAACCACAAGACGTAGAGGATATATACACTACTAACAACATATGGGCATTCTGTACTGCGGCTACTCCCATACCATCCTGGTGGGCTCTAGTAAATAATTATATTCACCTATTTGAAAGTACTGCGGCTACTCCCATACCATCCCGGTGGGCTCTAGTAAATAATTATATTCACCTATTTGAATGCACAAACCACGATTTAAGATGTAGAGGATAGATAGCCTTCTAACAACATATGGGCATTCTGTACTGCGGCTACTCCCATACCATCCCGGTGGGCTATAGTAAATAACTATATTTCTAAA
Source organism: Timema shepardi (assembly GCA_902151425.1). Classification (NCBI taxonomy): domain Eukaryota; kingdom Metazoa; phylum Arthropoda; class Insecta; order Phasmatodea; family Timematidae; genus Timema; species Timema shepardi. The sequence goes on from CABFVX010005811.1 coordinate 30,785, forward strand.
AATTAACGTTACATTCAATGTAAACACCGTTTGAGACTAGCGAAGGAAAAATTTAACTCTATATAAATAGCAAAAGGGGAATGGTTAGCGCGCAATGCATATGCACAAAGAGTACTTGAGATCAGAGCAAAGGACTGAAGAGGTATCCAAGAGTATTATTATCAACTTGGAGGACGATTCGTTAGATGACAGCTCCAGCAAAATCACTTGAGGTGGTTATGGCGATAATATGAGTGGTGTGGAAGTTTGGCTTCTTTGGTGCTGACTGACAGCTTATAGCTGACAGCTAAAAGCTTTGAAAAGTTACCTGACCAAATTATGTATCCCTACGCCGAACCATATGATCTGCAAAAACATGTGTTTAGCAGCTGTCACTTCTGACAGTCAAAATGTAGGTATATACCTAAATGTTGACTGTCGGAAATCAGCTGTGAGCTGTCAGTCAGCACCAAAGAAGCCACGGGGCTACTGTATGTAGGGTAAGTAGTACATGTTTGTGTCTGAGGTGGTCTCATACCTAAGAGAGAGAGAGAGAGAAACATTCTTATCTACCCCCGC